>LOJH01017727.1:0-12035 GCA_001685095.1 Ellobius talpinus
CTTTTCATGTGCCTCTGAACATTGATTCTCCTCTTTCACCAGTCTGGTGAAAACAAGGAGGGGCGGTCCATTCCCTTGAATCAGTAATGCAAGGGCAAGGACAAGTACCACACATGCTAAACCAAACCAGAGTATTTTTGTCCCACTCTCCCTATGAAATCACTGGAAAATGAGACCCTCTCTTGGTGCTGAGTAGTCAAACTGGTATTACAGGAGATAGAAAAAAAAAGAAAAAAAAAGACTAGAATAAAAGAGTGGTCCTAAGAGGAAGAAATGAAAGAAGTAAAGGGAGATGATGAGAAAAAAGAAGAAAGGGGATGAGGAAGAGGAGGGTAAGAGAAAGCAGAAGAGAAGGAGAAAACGAAGAAAGAAAGTAAGAGAGGAAGGAAGGAGAAGATGGAGGGAAGAGGAGTATGAGTTGGAGGAAGAACAATGCAGAGAAAAATTAGGGCAGCCCTCACCTACAGCCTCATTTTTGTCTCAGTCTTATTGATGGCATCTCAGGCTGTTATGCCTCTACAATACAAGATGAGGTGAAGATCATTTGATTTCACCATTAGTAATGAACTGATGATGACTGAACTTAATTGAAATCAAAGGACTTATATAAGATGCATAAGTCCACTATTTTAAGAATAGAGAATGCAGTGCTTTAAGATAGAAACAAAACAAAACAATACAATTGAACTTTATGCATTGAAGCCAGAGAATAAAACATGAATAGATGAACACTGGAAAGACAAAATGGGGTCACTATCTGCTAGCAGAAGTGTGATACTTAAAATACACAGATAGAAACATAGGCATGGTGAAGAAGGGCTCAAATAGGAGAAAGAGATTTTAAAAAAGGAATCTGGTGCTACTGGGGAATCTCCGTCAGTTCTAGGTAAAGTTTAGCTTGAGCTCATATGTGTTTTGGGAAGGAAAGGTTGAAGAGGTAGTTGGGAAGGTTAACTGTTGATGTCTAAATGTTCTAGCTTATATGGCAGAAGGAAGTGGGAATAAACTAAGATACATGGGATTTATCACTTTGGAGAAAAAAAGTGTACCAGTGCTATAATGACCAATATGAAATGTCTACCAAAGTGTTAGTTATAAGTATTTACTAGCACAAGTGGTCATTCAGTGGATATTAGAAAATATGTCTGTGATGGTTTTGTGTCTTCCTTTCAATGCACCCTCAGACCTACGAATATAAGTCAAAGTTAGGCAGTGGCTGCTTCTAGAGTGAGAGTTTAGAACATTGTTTCTCATACACCCTTGGAGCATGCTTCCAGGAGAGACAAAGAAATCTTTGGTCCTTAAAGTCTCCAGAATAAAGTGGAATCCCATTGAATGGAAGGATTTCATAAATAATTATTCTGATCACCATATACCTGGTTTCTCTAGATAGAGGACATAAATAATTCCTTCCAACTATGGTGTATCTTTTGTCAATACAAATACCTCTTCATACAGCAGGTGTTTAATAAATGCAAATGAGTATTAAAAAGATTGACATTCTTTGATGAATCTTATGGTTTTGCTGCTTAAAGAAACCCTTTAATAACTAATATACCTGTTTGACTATTTTATTTATATAGTCTAATAAGTTTAAATTCATGTACCCTTAGTACCATTGTTTTCTTTCCTTTCATCCTTCAATAAAATTTATAATGTATTCTTTATTGATCAAAATATGTATCAGAAATTCCATTAGGTTTTTAAAAGTTTATCCAAGTTCTTGGAAAGTATGTGACATATGGGAATATATTTTTGTCTGAATCCTTGACATCCTCTTCCCTATTAAAATGATTCCTTCATTTAAACTGTAATGTTTATTAGTTTCATAAGAATGCGAAATTATGAATTCCTCTACTAAATGTAGCTGTTGACATAGTTTTGATAGCTTTTAATTTTCCCATAGCTCTCTGAACTCCTAAAACGCTAAAGCTTTCTAACCCTGAATTACTTTTCTTCTGTATAGAAGTAAAATAAGGCCATAGTGACTTCTAGTTTGAAGTTTGACTTTTCATTAGTCTGGGAAGAAAATATTCTTAATTTCTAAGAATTCTTGGACTGTAAATAGCTGGGCACACTAATACGTTCATTTTCAGAGTTCCTTCAATTTTGTTTTTCTAGAACCATAACAGAACACATTGAAAATAGCAGATGGGCTTATAGAGCTCTTGTCACCTTGCATAATTATTGAAATCTTTGGGTTATTATCTGTGTGAGGTCTTTTGATAGCCAACCACCTCTCTTTTCCATTTAAAGGAGACCTTAGTCCTGTGACTTCAGAAAGTACAAAACTGAAGGTCCCAGCTGCCTCCTCTTTTATCCCCTAATCTAACTCATCTCACTCACCTCCTAAGGCCACGTAGCTTTTGCTGCTCTCTGTTGCACGAAGTGGCCTTTATGCTTCAGAAAATTTAAAGGTCATTTTTCTTTCTTTGAAATCTCACTACATTTTGTTACTTACAGTACCAGTCCCAGTAAAAGCAAACAGAGGGTGAATTGTCATTTCGCCAGTGATAACGGGAGCTGTGAGGAGTATGTCAAAGAAGCTTTTCTCAACCTGAGGTCCTAGTTCTTGGTCCCAGGCTGAGCTCTCTTCTCATTTAGACTCCATAAAATATAGCCCCACAAGAGCATGGCATTCCTGCTGTGAAATGACTGTTGCTCCATAAGAAGCTCTCGTATTATGGAAAGTGAATCTAAAAAGAAGCAAGCCCAAGGGCCAAATAAGATGCAAAGGAGACAGGAGTTTTGTGGTATCCTGCCCTCCAAAGCTAATTCTCAGAAAGATGGCAGGAAGCTAATGCCCACTAAGGATTCACAGCCAAATTCCTTATGAAACAATTCATTAGATGCTTATACAAAGCTGGGACTTTTGCAATAAAAAGAAGGTAATAGGTATTATTATAAATTCATTTTTTGGGGGGGTTGATTTTGCTTTTTCCCATCATTGACAGTGTGATTTTTATTAAAAAATAAATCTTCTAAAGCCACAAAATGCCTTTTCAACCCTATGAACCCTTCAATTTATTGTGGAATTGCCCTCTATCCATTATTTTATGATCTTATTACATATCTCATTGCTACCTTTCATCTATTCTCTAACACCAGCAAGTTACTAGACATATGTAATGAATACTGATTGGATAGTATCTACATGACATCACGATAAGAATTATGATTGGCTAGTCATTCGGAAGCAGGAGGGTCTCTTGAATTGGGTTGTACAAGTTCTCCTTACTTGTTCTGTTGCTGTGATAAAATGTGCAGACAGAAGCAATTGAAAGAATGAAGGATTTATTTTGGTTTATAATTTGAGGGTGGGGCTTATCACGGTGGATGTCAGGGTGGCAGGGGTTTGAAGCATCTGGTCACAATGCATCTACAGGTAGGCCTTCTCCTTTTCTTGAAGTCCAGGACCCTATCCCAGGGAACAATGTTGCCCCATAAGATAGAGTTTTCCATTACAGTTAGCCTCATCATGAGAACCTCTCACAGGCATGTGAAGAGGCCAACCTAATCTAAACACGCCCTCTGAGGTTTGTCTGGAGGCTTGTCTCCAAGATATCTCCAGGTCATGTCTGGTTTACAAAGTTAGCAACTGCAGCGTCTTAGGCAACGTTGTCCTGAGTTCTCTTGCGTCTCCACTGTGACAGACTATAGTGTTCAACTGCTAATTTCTGAGAGCAGTGATAAGCAATACCACGAACAAACAAAACCAAATCTGCGTATTCTAATTCTAAGAAGTCTCCCCTGCCCCCTTTTCTTCTTCCAATGTTCAAGGTAGAAATACATCTATGAAAATTATCTTATTCTTTCTGTGGTACCATTCGCTCTACAGCCTCACAGGAAGCTTGAGCATCCACAAAGAAGCTCAGTGTCTGTGTGACCAGGTATGCAGCAGTGTTGATAACTCAACCTTTGGCAACGTCAAAGTATGAATTACAGGTCCAGTGTGCACACACTTTAATCATTTGTGCCATGGGAGAATAATTTTTTCATTAGAAAAGAAAGTTGAATTGGAGACTGGATTTTGACATTTTTATTCTGAAGGAAGGAGAGACAATAAAAAAGAAACTTTTACAGACAAGAAGTCAGGAAGGCAAGTGCAGGAAAAACAGATGACATGATTCTGGCTCAGCAACTGTTTGATAAGTCCTCACTTCCTAGGCTACATGCTGAGCACCCCGTCATCTGGATTTCTGTGATGAAAATTTGCCAAATTGCTCACAATTTTTTTTTTTGGTGAAAAAGCCAAGGCCACAGTCAACAGTAAGATCCTGAATGTCCTCAATGTCCACTCCATCCTTACTCTGGCTGAGTTATCAGGTAAAGCTCCTTCCCATGCTTCTTGATCCCCTTTTCGGTGATTGTAGTTCATTTATAACCCCTTCCCCACCTCCCGTCTGAGCTTGTAAAGCTTCCCCCAGCCTCTTCAATTACCAGCAGTAGTGATTGTGTTTCTCCTTTTATCTGCCTCATTGTCACAGCCAGGGCTTTTTTTTCTTCCTCTTTTTTTTAACTTTTAACTTCTTTTCCTTTCTGTTTATCTGCCTGCCACAGTCTGTGCTGGCTTCAGCCTCCCCTCACCCCTCCCCACCCTAACCCAGTGGGCACACTGCTATCTCTTTTCTCTGTCTTAACCAATCATTGCCACAGAGACTCTTTTTTTAATCCAGTCATACTGCAAAAGTATGAATAGCTTGCCAAAGAGGTCAGTTGAGATTTTATATAAAAATGTTGCCATGCAAATTCAAACTTTTCTATATTCCACTCCTTCCTGGATGCCTCCACCAATATAAAAATACAATTTTAAAAAAGCCCAAATTAAAAGCTGCCTTTTTCAGACAACGAAAAGGAAAATGTAGTGGCTCACTATAGAAAAATCTCAACATTCATGTGGCATTTAGCAGCATTGATGAAGAAATTGTTGTGAAGTGCATTCTGATTTTGGATTTTCTGATCTCCAGTAATAAGGTTTCTGATAAGCATGAGTGTAGCCAGTAACTAGTCATACAGAGCACTGCCCATAAGGAATATATTCCAGGAGAAAAAAATTAGCACCCTACATCCACAGCAAGATACACAGGGAGAAAATGGGACACATGAAAAGGCAGAACTTGGCAAGACCAGCCAATTATTAAATTATGAATGGCTCCTCAAATTGGATTTTCAGAGATAAGTTCTGGGTAGGCAAAAATGTCTGACTTTGGATGTGTGCAAGGGTGAAGCCAGAGCATGCTGTGTGTGTGCACTAAGGCGGGGATGCTAAATGCAGGCAGTGGGAGACTACGGATGGTGTTAAATGGAAATGACATATGGCAGGGTTGTGTTATAGAACAATCACTTGACAGCAGTGTGTAAAACAGAGTGGAGGAATGTCAGACAGGAGGTGGGTAGTCCAACTAGGAGGCTCTAGCAACAATCTAAACAAAGTTGAAGAGATAAAACGCCATAAGGAGAACTCCCAGCATTTCAAGGGACATTTACAGTGTAAGCTTGGAGATATTTGGGCAGGGGCACCAAGTAAATGGAAAGGGTCTGGGAGGGATAGGGAGAGCTCTGACTTGTAGGAAAGAGGGTGCAAAGATTCAGGAGTAAAAGTGGGTATGAATGAGAAATTGTTGTTCAAATTTTGGCATATTAAATGCAGGTTTATTTGATAGAATTACAAATTTCTCTCTTTCTCTCCCGCCTGCCTCCCACCCTTCCTCCCATCCTCCATTCCTCCCTCCCTCCCTCCATCTCTCCCCCCCGTGTGTGTTTGTGTAATTTTGGGTGTCAACCCACGATACAGGTATGAGCCAGATGTTTTATTTAACGAGACCATTCAAGGAGAGTAGCTACAATATGAAAGATGGTTTACTTTCATGCATCTTACAACAGTTAAGCACTTATGGGTCCACACTATATATGAGGGGATTAAGGAGATACGTGGGCACAGCTGAAAGGAAGACGGGGCATTGTCCAAGCACTCGTGTGTTCACTTATGCATTTAATAGGTAGTTTTATATGATTCCTGCTAAGGACTTAGTAAATTATGAAGACTGGCTGTAACACCTAGGGCAATGGAAAGTCATTTCTCATCTAGCTCCTCTAAAGAGTAAACCCCATAAGGACGCATGGTAGCATGGTTGGCAAGGCGATGCATGTGCTGCAGTGGTGGCATGGCTAAATGTGTGAGGCTTCTGCCCAGGTTTGGGGGAAGGGATGAATTTTAGTCAAGTGAGAAGAGTGCTTCTCAGAAAGAGGGTGGTGTCATGAGTGGAGCCTTGAGTACTCACAGGAAGGGTCAAGAAGAGGCCAACATAGACTGAGCTTACAACATACAGGCTTTCTGCAGCAGTGAGGGGATACATTTTGTTGTGAAGCTATGGCTGCCAGAGGATTTTCCTTCACAGATAATTCTGGTCACTTGGAAGAAGGTTTGGTTATAGAGATCCTGATAAAATGAAAAATTTAGGGTTTATTGTGACAGTCACTGTTGAATATCTCAGGCAACAAAATATCAGTACCAGGAAGAGAACATTGGTGTAATAACACTGTCCAAGATGGCACTCGTCTAGTTGTAGGTTGATGAGCCTTTGAAAAGTTAGTAGCCATTTAAGAACTAGATGTATTTCCAAAACAGAAAACAGCAAAATACAGCTGGGCAATATTTAATGGTGAAACACGTGGTGAGGAATGGGTAGTTAGGTGCACAGTCACTGTGAGATCAGAAAGTAGGTCCTAAAACTGACATAGACATGATGACACTGGAAAATACAATCTCATGGGACCACCATTCCAAATGCAGTCTTTCATTGACTGAAAATGGCTTCTGGTGCACGACTGTATGTGGTAAATATGCATTTTACTTGTGCATTTCTGTGCTACTATAAGCTGTCTTGGTAACCAGTCTCAAAGATGGCTCCAACAGTGCTGTGTTCCAGTACGCACACATTGCAGTCATGTGGGCTAGGGCTGGTGTGTATGACCAAACAGTATGGGGAAATGATGGCATGTTACTTTCTGGGTGTACTAGCTTAAGACCTTCTACAGAATCTGGTTTTTCATGGTACTTTTGATTGTGCATCAAGAGATTTAGCCACTGAACCATTTTCCTGGCCCTACCCTTTATTTCTTTCAGAGAAAGGCTTTAAAGAAGCCTTGCTGTGAGTGTCTCCATAGAAAGGTTCCTTTGGAGGAAAGTCAGATTCCCACAGTGCAAATGGAGGCAGAACTTTCCTTTTGTCCTGACCTCCTCATCCCAAATAATCACACAAAAACTTATATTAATTATAGAATATTTGGCATATAGCTCAGGCTTATTATTAACTAGCTTTTACAACTTAAATTAACCAGTTTCTATTAATCTATATTTTGCCACATAGCTTCATGGCTTTACCTGTTCTCTAACACATCCTGTTCCTCAGGTGGCTGGTTTGCATCTCTTCTCTCTTCTCCAACCCACCTTGTCTGAGTCCTTAGTTTGATTGCTCCACTTAACCTCATCCTGCATTTTCATAGGCCAAACAGTTTTTATTATTAACCAATGGGAGTAATATATATTCACTACAAACAGAAGGATCATCTCACAGCACCACCAAACTTGTACAACTACTGGATAAACTTGGAACGAGAGTCTCCAGCTCTGATTACTTCTTCTGAGTTAGTTATAGTGGTATTTAATTTGTATGTTAATAAATACAGATTGCCTGAAGATCAGAGAGTAAAACAGCCCCACTGGTCAACCTTACAGACCAGGCAATGGTGACAGACGCCTTTAATCCCAATAGCCACACTAGTTGCCATAGAAACTGGGCAGTTCATGCCTTTAATCCCAGTGGTGTACACCTTTAATCCCAGTCCTAGAAAGGATTATAAACTGGGAGGAGACAGCTCTCAGTCACAGTCTCATTCTGAGATTCCTGAAGGCAGGANGCCTGAAGATCAGAGAGTAAAACAGCCCCACTGGTCAACCTTACAGACCAGGCAATGGTGACAGACGCCTTTAATCCCAATAGCCACACTAGTTGCCATAGAAACTGGGCAGTTCATGCCTTTAATCCCAGTGGTGTACACCTTTAATCCCAGTCCTAGAAAGGATTATAAACTGGGAGGAGACAGCTCTCAGTCACAGTCTCATTCTGAGATTCCTGAAGGCAGGATTGACATTTCAGACTGAGGTCTAGGTAAGAGGCAGTGGTTGGTTGTTTTGCTTTTTGGATCTTCAGGTTGAACCACAGTTTCTTTCTCTGAGTCTTTATTAATTGTTCTTCAGTTACTAGCCTCAGCTGTTCTACTCACAAAGGCTGTGACAAAGAATTGCCTGGGTATCCTGGAGCTCACAGCCACTTAGAGGTAAACAAGCTTCTGGTTAAGATGCTCACATCTGGAGCAGTCTGTTATGCAGCAGTATGAAGCTAACTAATAGATGAGCAAGGGAGATGACTGACAAGTTTGAGATTAGAAACCACAGTAAATAATGTCCAGAAATTTAGGCTTTGAAAGGTGTAAAAGCCAACTGCTTCTTGATTCCAAATTGTAAGAAATGGAGGTTTTAAAAGACTAAGGGTGACAAAAAATCAATAAAACCTGTTCATTAATTAAAGAACTCAGGGAA
The DNA here is from genome assembly GCA_001685095.1 of Ellobius talpinus. Lineage (NCBI taxonomy): Eukaryota > Metazoa > Chordata > Mammalia > Rodentia > Cricetidae > Ellobius > Ellobius talpinus. Next base: position 8,603 of record LOJH01017727.1, read on the forward strand.
AAGATCATGTTATTGGTAGAGCATGCATAGCAAGCATTAAGGTGGTTGGAAAGGTGATGCAGGGTTTAGGAATCAAAGGATGTAAAACACGCTCGAGAACAATTCCCAAAAGGAACACTGAGCAGAGTTAATGGTACCTGTCACTGATTACAAGCAAATGCATCAGTCTACTGAAAAGCATCACCAATATTATGACCTCAACCTAAAACCAAGAATATTTAGGGGTGATATAAGTTTTTAGTTTATCTAATTAAGAAATTATATGAAAATCTTTAATTTAAATCTTTTACATTTTTGAGAATATTGTACATGTGTACTAAATTTATATCATTTCCACCTTACCTATCTCTCCTATAACTCCTCCCATGCCATCCTCAAATTTTTGGTCTTTTCATTATTATTGCTACACATGTGCATGTGCTCATGTGCACACACACACATTCACACACAATCACACATACCCTACTGAGCCCATCTTGTTCATATGTACAGGTGTTTATGGCTAAGTACTTGGGATAGGATAGTTATCCTATCAAGGTAATCATTGTTAGAGAAAACTGATTCCCTCTCTCACCATTGGTTGCCTATAGTTCTTTATCTAGAGTGAAATTTGTGAAATTTCCCCTATATATTGTTGGCATGTTTACTGGTAGTGTCATTATGCAGATTTTATTTGAGTTAGCACACTGCAGAAATTTCACTGATGTAGCTTCTCTGGCATGACTAGAAAACACTACCTTGCAGTAGGTATTCTGGTCCTCTGGCTAACAGATCTCTTCACCCTTGTCTTCTACAATTTCCCCTGAGCCTTAGGTGTAGGGTTGTGTTATGGATGCACCAGTTTGGGGTAGATACCCCACAACCACCTTATTTTCTCTGCATTTTACCAGTCATGGAGCTCTGTAATGACCTTCACCTGCTTCTTTGATGAAGGGTGTAATACATTACACTTCTCTGTGGGTATAAGGATAAGTTTTTAGAATACAGTTAGAAATTATTTTGGTTTAGGAAAATGACAGCAAAAGATTTTTCCTTTAGGTTCGGTGGAAATCTCTGGTCATGGGTAGTTAGTTAGGTTTACAGAACAAGACATGGATTCCATCTAATTGTGTAGGACTAATTTCCAATTAGAAAGCTGTTGGTTACTTCCAAGATAAAAGTGATACTACTGACCATTGGAGGGATATCTTTCCAGGCTATCTATATCTATATATCTACATCTATATCTATCTCTGTTTGTGTGTTTGTGTGTGTGCATAAACATGTCTGTGTGGGTGTATGCCAGATGTGTGAAAGGTACCCATGGAGGCTGGAAAGGGCATCCAATTCCTTGGATCTAGAGTTACAGACATTTGTGAGCTGTCCAATATGGGTCCTGGGAACCAAACCCAGGTCCTCTGGAAGAACAGGAAGTACTCTTTCCTGCTAAAGCATTTCATTAGCCCCTTGATATATATTTTGAAACTTTTGGAAATTATGATAAAACAATGAAGCAAAGAAGCATAGCTTCTGAAAGGAGTATATATCTAAATTCCTACTTCAGATATGATGAAGGAACTGTAGGTAAATGATAAACTCTATTCCCTACAGGGGAGATTGAGGGGAACAACTTAGAGAAAAAAATGGGCAAAACCATAAAATCCAAAACTAATGCCAATCATATCTTACTATTAGATTAATGGGGGATCTTTTATAATGATCTGTGAAATCTTGGAACTGCTTCAATACAGGGATCAATATGTACCTCCCATTTATCCTTTTGGCCATCCTTTTGGCCAGTAGGAGATTGGCAACTCATTTTTTTGCCTTTCCATATATTGAACCTGCGGTGTGCAGAGGGGTACATTTGGTTTTCATGGATAAAGGCTGTGCATTTGGGGGATGACTGTGGAATCCGAAATGCATCCAGTTACTATCTTTCGTCCTTTGGGAAGAAAGCAATAATATCCCATTAGAAAAGAGTATGAGAGGCCATCTGGATGACTACAGCAGAGAAAGTGTTTTGTCTGCCAGTCTATCAGTTCATGTTCTTCCTGAACAGAAGCAAGATCTCATTTCTGAGCTTCGTCTGTCATGAGACAGGAAGAATGAGGTCTGTCTAATGCACTGTGAGGATAAATGGAGCTTTTCTTCCATATGAGGTAATTATAATAATGCCATCACTGACCTTTCCCTCTTTCTTAACTCAATGTGTTTCTAGACCTTGAAGTGACAAGGCAGAGAGGAGGGGTAGAATTAAGACTATAACACTGTGGTGAGTGTGCTTTCATTCTGGCAAACAATAGCTGCTTACCATTGTATTTCGTGATGTGTATGGGAATTTCAAGGACTTTAACTCGGGATGAATTAGCCTGGCTGATATAAATCTCTTTTAATTTTCTTCTCTACCTTGTACAGGAGCAGTCGAAATATCATTGAAGGGGTATTTCCTTGCTTGGGCCAACATTTAAAAATTTAAGAAGGGGCTGGCAGGTTTGCTCAGTAGTAAACAGTTTGCACAGCAAGATGAAAGCCCTGGTTGTGGTCACCAGGATTCCTCACAAAAAAATCTTAGAAAATATTTAAGAGATAATATACATGTATATATTTCTTGGCATAATTCTATATTGATACAGCTGCTGTTCCATGACTAGTCAGAATGTATTGTGCTGTGTACGAACTATGGACCATTTCTCAAATAAAAGCTATGAAATGGGGTTATTAGAAATACTGCACAACACAGAAAAAATGTTAAAGACAGAATTTCTTCCTGCACAACTGATGTGGATGCTTTCTTCCCCTATTATTACATGCACTGATAGAGTCCTCAAACTCTGTACATTCTCCCAGAAAGCCAGAACACTCACTTCTACATGCTTCTCTATATAAGCATGACCTGAAGTTACAAGAAAACACCAAGAACTGTATAGATATAACTTGTCTAAAGCCAAATGTGCATCTCCTCTAAACATTCTCCAGGGGAATGTCTATTTTGAAGTCTTCACTGTTTTTTCTCTTGACAAACATAAGATGATTCATGTTATTCCAGAACTTTTGAACTACAAAAGTTAAGAAACCAGATAATCCCCTTTCCCTTGAATTTTATGATAAAATATCACATAAGAATTTTCACTAAAACACCCCCTAGTATTACATAATATTTTTTTTCTGATGCATGTGATTTCACTGTGATTAAGTGGTTTTCTCTTATTGCATGATATTAATATCAGTTAAATGCATACCCTGCTTTTTCCATGTTGGAACAAAATTAACATTTTTTTCCTTTCAAAAGAGGTAACAGAATATCCACAGGTTCAGTAATATTGAGAATAATTAATTGCAGATCAACTTAGAATGAAGTATTCTGTATTAATCAGGGTTCTCTAGAGGAACAGAATTTACAGAATATATATATATATATATATATATATATATATATATATATATATATATA
>LOJH01017727.1:12099-33023 GCA_001685095.1 Ellobius talpinus
ATATATATTAGAATGACTTACTAGCTCTGGTCCAATTAGTTCAAATGTGACAGTCTATCAATGGAGGTTTGATGAATCCATAGCTGATTAGTCTGAGAGGCTAGATTTCACAGGTGGCCCTCAGCATATGCCTGAATCTTGAAGAAGCAGGCTCTAATGTCAGTGAAGGAATGAATTTGTCAGCAAGGTTAAAAAAAAAGCAAAGAGTCAAAACTTTTTCCATGTCCTTTATATAGGCTAACACCAGAAGGAGTGGCCCAGGTTAAAGATGGATATTCCCACCTCAAAAGATATGGATTAAAAGTGAATCTTTCCAGGTAAAATTATTTAATTAAGAAAAAAAATCCCCCACCTGTGCTCACAGTTACTTGGATTCTAGTTAATTCTAGATGTAGTCAAGTTGACAACCAAGAACAGTCATTGTAAGTCCACCCCTTGCCAAAATGACACACAGTCATTTCTCCTTAGTCATGCTTAATTTCCAAATGAAAACAATAGTCATATCATAATTATTCCCAACATCATATGGCTATCTCACAAAGAATCACAAATGTATTATATATTTAATTAGATCCTAATTATGCCTAACATGATATACTGTCCCTCATACAACCACAAATGCATTATACATTTTGGGGTAGGGGGCATTGTCTCATGCGGGATATTCTTTTGATATCTCAAAGCTTAAATATAATAAACACTGATCTCTTAATTAATGTCAAATTATCTGACTAAGGAGTTTAGGAAAGAAAACACAAATATCGGCACAAACACATTCTTAATAAAAAAAACATCAGAAACACTTATGTCAATTATAAACTCATTTCTACAACCAGTCATGGCCTTGGCTGAAAAGTCTGTGACCTTGGTCTTTCTGCCTGGATTAGGCTGCAGCTTCCCACTGTCTCTAAACACAGGACATGGCTCCTGCCACCTAATTGGCAGTGTAACTGTTTATTCAAAATGTCATTTCCTCTTTCTGTCAGGCCAGCTGTTTTAAGGTGGTGGGGAACATGGTAACACAAGTGGATCCCATGATTGTGGGCCCACTGTCACACTTCTTTGTCTATGAAGTGAATTTCTTGGTCAGAAGCAATTTTTTGTGGGAGACCAGTATAGTAGACAAGGTGTTGTCTAAATTTACTGATGACAGCTTTGTCACATTACAAGCAGAAAGGTAAATCTGTAACCTGAATTAATATCTACTCAAGTAAGAATAAAACATTGTCCATTCCACAGAAAAAGTGGTCCATTGTAACTAACCTGCCACCATGTCACTGGCTGGTAACCCCAGGAAATGGTACCATATCTGGGCACATCCTTTGCCCATTTAGAGATATCTGTTCACATACTTCTTCTCCAAATACCTTTCTCACCAATTTACCAATTACATTCTTTCCAAGTCCCTGACCATCCATCAAATCCATTGGCTACAGTCCATGAAACAGTGAATGACCACACATCTGGCCATGTCTCCTTCCAAACAAAATGTATGACCATGCATACTGCCCAAAGTTATGGCCACTGTGGAGATTTCCCTCCCCCAGTGTCTTTCAGGGTTTTCCCGGCAAAGATTGTTATGCTGCAGGTATCCATTTCTGGGTGGAGCCTGAATAGTGTGCAGAACCATTAGTAAACCAGGCCCTACCTAGTCTTCTCTTCCTCTGTCAACTGATCATAGGGAACACCCCAAGATGCTATAGGTGAATGACTGGCAGCAGCAGACATAATACCAGGAACGGAAACCATCGACATTTAGGGAACTCCTTCATGTAACTAGTGTGTGCCTTCAGAACCTGTTTAAGCCCAATCACAAATACACTGCTTCCATTTGATAATAGGTTGCTGCTGGGCATTTCCTACTTTATGGTTTGCTGGGTCAGATGACACCCAGCTCATGATGGATAGCTCAGGCCACATTGTAACTTAGTGGCCCATGGTCATTGAGCTCCAGTGGCAAGTCAAGAGCTCTGAGTCCAATAAAATAAATTGCATTTAATTTATCCAGCTGAGCAGCAGTACCTCCATCCCTAAGTTCTGGCACGAGGGAGAGGGTGACGACAAAGCTGTTCACATGTGCCCCTCTCACCATTTTGCTTCTTATAGGATTAGTGAAGGGCGTGTCTTCTGTGCCTTCCCACTGTGGGGGATTAGGTTTTATACAGTGTACCCACTCTTGCACTGCAGTTTCTGTGATCCTTAAAAATCCCTTGATCGACACAAAGCGTTTTTGAAGCAAAGGGATATCAGGCATCTATAACTCCTTTGCAGTAGTTTATGTTTGGTAAATGCTTCAGTCAACCCTTCGAGCAAATTTTGTCACTCTGTTAATTGTGCAAGATTCCATATTAAAACTAGAAACTCCACTCAGTGGTTCCATATCCATAAACTCACCCTGATCCTGTTTTATGTTCCTTCCGCCAGTATCCCACAACCTTAAAATTCTTTCCCACACATATCCCCAGATTTCTACTTCATTGAACTAGAAAACTCACTGAGGTAAATGTGTAATATGAAAAAATATCTACTCCAGTAAGGATAAAGTGTTGTCCTTTCCACACAGGAAGTGGTCCAATGGAATCGACCTGCCACCAGAATTCCAAAGAAGGAGACTTTAATGTCAGTGAGGGAATAGACTTGAAAGCCAGAGCAAGATGGCAAAACTGCAAGCTTCTGTTTTCCATGTGCTCTATACAGTCTGTCACCAGAAGGTGTGGCCCGGGTTAACAGATTAACTTTCTACATCGAGAAATCCAAATTAAAGGTGAGTCTTCCTACTTCAAATAATTTAATTAAAAAAATTCTTTTCTGGTGTACCCAGCTACTTGGGTTTTAGTTAATTACAGATGTTGTCAAGTTGCCAACAAGGAATAGCCACTACACCTTCAGAAAGGACATAATCTTAAAACCTAGACAGCTACAACATTAAACATATATTAGTTTCCAGTGTGCTTTTCTAATCACTATCATTTTTATTAGTAAAAGAATACTTTATTGATCAACCTGGCTCATATTTTCTTCTAAAAATATTTTGTTTATTTAACTATGTGTATATGTGTAAGTGTAGGGGTGGGATGCGCACTTGAGTGTGGGTACCTACTAAGTCAAGGAGAAGATGTCTGATCCCTGGGGATGGAGATACAGTTGATTGAGATTCACCCAACATAGACCTTGGGAGTTGAACTCAGGTCATCTGCAAGTGTCGTATGTACTTTTAATCAATGAGCTATCTCTTCTATCCCTGACTGATTAATATTTTCTAAGCCATGCATTTGCAACTGTTTTTTGTGCTGTCTTAGAAACATTATTTTCATTCACATCGTTATTTATTTTCCTTTTTGTTCTGCTGCCAAAATAGGGTTAAAATTCACTGGGAATCCCTTAAAACTTATCCTTCAGAAAGTTTTGATTCACTTTGCTGTTTCCCTTTCTCCCCATCAGAACCGTAGCTTTTTTCTCAATGAGGAGCACAGCAGTATCAAATATTGATACTTCATTTCTTAAAGGGCATTCAGTTTTTTACATTAAATGAGTTGTTAAGGGATGAGAGTATAGTTTGAGATATGTGGTAGATAGAACTGAACAAAATGAAAGACACTCACAAGGAGAGAAGAAAAGGAAAAATGGGAATAGTGAAGAGCTTGGATTCAGGGTACAAAGCAGAGAAAATAGATACTATGTTTCTGGTGATATTATCTTTTCTCTCCAGCCACCATAGCTATCCTCTGCATTTTCTCATGTTAACACTCTTCAACAGAAGGTCTCAACCTTTAATGAACCTCTAGCTCTAAAATTATTTACATTATGATTCAAAACAATAGCAAAACTAATTATGAAGTAGCAATGGAAATAATTTTATGGCTGGGGGTTACCACATCATGAGAACTGTATTAAAGGGTACAGCATGAGAAAGGTTGAGAACCACTGCCATAGAAAATACCTTTTTACCAAAATGACACAGATAATGGGGCAAATATTGGAATGAAATAACACTTCAGTTTGCCCCAATGACAAAGCTTTATAAAGGGGAAGTTTGGCAGTGGATGATACAGTAGGAGGACGTGACTGTTAACTTTCCAAAGAATAAACAAGGCTTCACTGAATTCTTTGTCAATCTGCAAGAGTAGAAAAATATCCTATATTGGATACATATGATCTGTCTGTCTCTTTTGTCTTGCTGAGGATAAAAAGAAGTGTGACTGTTACCTAGAGCTCCTTGCTGCAGCCTGGTACATCTTTATTGTTGGTAATCCAAGCATATTTTATAAGGTCTTACAGTGTGTGTACCTCAAAGAGAAAACTTTTTTGTCTTTTTGGCAAAGAACTTAATTTCCAGGGTTATTTTCTTCCATCCTTAGATGACGCATAGGCTGGAGGGAAGCAGCACATTATATAGGTCCTTCTAAACCATTACATCTCGTCATGATGGATGAATCAGAAGAGCACATTGATGCTGGTGACCTGATAGAGAGCAAATCAGAGTGGCTCATGAGGAATCCACAATCCTCTAAAAGCCAAGCCGTGTTGCTAATGATCACATAGAATGCTCCTTCCAGAGGGATGGCTGCAGTGTAAATGGAGAAAATATGAGCTGTAACCTGACATTTTTGGTTAAGAGCCAGAGAGGCTCTTGAACTGAGAATGTTCAAATGTTGAACATGAGAGATTCAGGTGATGATCAAGAGAATCCAGGCCTTCACTAGCCTGCACTTTACTACAGTGGGTGGAGAAACATTCCCCTCAATGATGCCTCCTTGAAATGTAATCTAGTCAGTAAGACAGAAATCTCCCCACACTTGAGTCTTATTTGTCATAATTATGCGTCTTTAGGGTTGCATAACGACCAATTTAATCACTTTGCTGTTTGGAGGGCTATAACAGCCAATCATGATAATAGGTTTGATATTTGGTGGGAACCATTTAGGGCCCAAGAGCTCTTACTCTGAGCCTCTTGATGCTACTTCAACTTGACAGGCATCTTCTGATTAGCACCCATTGCAAAACCTTCGGTAATAGACTCATTTCTTTTCAATAAACTCTGTGACCTAGCAGTAGGCATCTTTGCTCACACACAAGGTCAACATGTAAGAGAACTTTTCTTTAAAATGAATATTCTCTCCTTAGTCATCCACGTAGGAGTCTGAATACACCAATCAGCTCCTATTGCCTCGGGAATTCCAAATTAGGTAGGTTCTAATTGATTACAGCTGATACACCAGCATGCCCAAAACAAGCTCTGCTGTTCTCATTGAGTGATTCTGGGAAATTTTCCAGTTCTGTCCTACCTAAAACACCATTTTTCTATCATCAACTGTATTGCCAATAATTTGTCATACTGACATTATGAGGAAAAATGAAAATCCCAGAGCAGTAGTTTTCAAATGTTACTGGACAGGAGGATCACAGGAAGTATAGGCTTTTAAATGGAGATTCCTGGAGCTTATCCCCAAAGGCTCTTATTTATTATCTCATGGGAGGGGCCTAGAAAATGACATTTTACAAGCACACCAGTGATTTCGACACAAGTAGTTCTGGCTCAAACTCTAGGAAAACTATATAAGTGCAATTACTGGCAGTTTGATGACTGTACATAAAGATATCCCAGTAGTGTATTAAATGCACTGATAAATGGATTTCTTATTATTTCTTCTTTCTGTCTATGCTCCCATTTACTTTAAATAATGTCTTAAAGAAAAAGTGTTAATAAATATTTGAGCATACATCAATAATTTTCAATAATGAAAGGTGTATCACTTTTTACATAAAAAATTTTAATAATAAACTGAGATTAGATTTTGGAATACTTTGCCAGGGCTATGGCTCATTATGCAGTAGTTTGAGCAAAGGATGTAGACTCAAATACCATACAGAGTACTTCCTAACACGTTATAAAACCTTGGTAAAATGATATATTATTTTACAAACAAATCTGTGAAAGGGGGTCAGGTGGAAACATGGCTTCAGGAATTGTTATGTTATTAGCTTCCAGGGAAGTCTGAGAAGGAAATGGGCACCACACCTAATTTTGTAAGCCCATATTTTACAGGATATTTTAGTTGAAGAAGACCATATTCTTTTAATCCCAGAGTAGATGTCCCAAATTCTTAGTTTCAACTCTGCCCCACATTCAGTCTCAAGCTACACAGAGTGGCACAAATCAAGACGATGTACTAAGACTGCATTTACAATGACAACTACAGGCAAAGAAGTAAGGGACAGGGGGTCAAGGTGATGGGGTGATTCCTACCACTGCAACTCTCCCCATGGGTTCAGATCCACTTTTGAACTTATGGCTCAGTCCTATTTGTTTTGTTGCCTGGAGACCATGTTTGGGCTTCCACACGTGAGCAGGATGATGTAGTGTGCATACAACTTCAGTAGTCATTGCAAACGTGATGATGCCAAGAACTCTCTTGGATCATTTGAAATATCGATGTAATGTCTCCTCTATAATACAATTAAATGTAAAAATAGAATTCATTTCACATTTGTTTAAAAAAAACAAGCTTATTTTGTGTACTGATGGTTTTCTTCCTTTGTTGAAACAAGGAGATGATGGTGATATAGTTTACAGAGATGATTAATGGTAAGGATGGAGTGTGGAGAAAATTCAAAACAATACAGGAAACCTATCTTGAGAGGGCAGATTAAGAAGTTAATTGAAATGACAACTCACACACATGGATCTGTTGCTTGAATGAATGGCGTCTCAAAAGCAGTGGCATCCGTCAGGCTCTGCCTCCCTGCCCGCCCCCATTAGGACATTAAGGGCTTTTTCTTTTCTCTGTCTGGCTGATGCTGTTTGTACAGATGGTGGAGATTTCCCTTTCATTTTCATTTGACTTTATGTGTCTAAAGGTTGGTATTGCCAAAGGATATCTCGGCATAGTCATGATTCTATGCTTTATTTGTAAGCCAAGCATAAGTCCATAGTTTCCATATACTCTGTAAGTTGTTATTCACATTATATGCAAGTGCTGTGGCTATAAACTACAGTGATCTTTGGTAAAGGTGTTAAAAAAATGAACTAAGAACAACATCTCCAACTTTTCAATATACTGCTGTGTTCTGTAGCAGAATCCTGAGTTCAATCCCAGTGTAAAACTCAGCAGGTTCTCCTGATGGATTGGAAAATGTTTTTAGAAAAGTCCACTTTTGTTCTTCACTCCTCCTCCTGTGTTATATGTGTTGGTCACCCTCTTCTCGTCTATAGTAGTGCATCTATGAGAGTGAATTCAGTATTTCATAAAGGAATTAGCTCTTCAAAAATTCTCCAATTTTTCTGTTCAACATTCCTGACTATTTGGATAAAGTCAAGATAATCATAACATTTACTGGCTAAGTTGACAAAGTTCACATATTGCTCTTTTAAAATTTGTTCAGAAAGTTCTGAGTCATTATAGTTCAGGTTAATTTGATATTTTTTGTTTTTATGTTTATTTCCTTTGTGTTCTTAAAGGAACTCATTTTATTTCTCACAAAATTAGCATTTTCTCTTTTCTTTGAAAATTATGAGAGTTGTGTTATGGTGTGTTTTTCTTTAAAAGCGCCCATATGTGGGGAAAAACAAGATATTTGTATTAACTGTGAAATAATAATATTGTTTTTATATCTTTATTGGCTTACCCCTTTCTGTCCTGCTATCCACATGCAGTAATTTTTTCAACCTGATGAATGAATTGAAGCATGAAGGTAGATTTATCTCAGCAAACACATGTTACGCTGAAAAGAATGATGTTGTATAACATCATTACATACTCTTAGGGAAAATAAGAAGCTCTCTTCTGCATTGCAGCTCTGTTTTGAGATGATAAAATTGATAAAATTGATGGGTCAAATCATAGAGCTTTCTTATGGTAGACTTTGGGTCAAAGGAAATTTGACGTCTTTTCTCCAAGATGAGGGTTCAAACCCAAAACATAGGTTCTACTTCTTAGATAATCACTCTGCCATTTTTAAATTCAAGATGGTTCCAGAACACTGTTTTGTTTGATCTATTATAACACTAATTTAATGTTCCTTTTGTTAGTATAAGATTTCAACAATAAAATAGATCTATTAAGACTGGATGCAACAGGGCAAGTGTAGCTTCTTTCCCATACATTGAAGAAAAGTTGTTCATTCAAGATGGAACACACATGGTTCATTATCCCTTGAATAAAAGTCTAAGGTTTTGGTTGAGTGTGATTTTGTAGTCACTGGCATAGCTTTGGAGAAAAATTAAATCCTCGTGAAACTCAGTCTTTGAGGTTAAATTCATGTAATTTGTGCTTATCATTTATTCATTTCTCATTTTACTGCTGTTTGCTCAGAAAAGGCCATTTGCTCCCCTCCCCTCAAAGTCCCTTCAAGTTTTAAGAAAAAGAGACCATGTCTATTCAATATCATGATGTAGACAGCTTGGGTAATGCTGTAGGCTATCACAGTGTCCAACCTCCAACCTGGGGCCCTGCTGTTATCTACAAATATGTTGGCCTGCATTTGTATCTGTCTTGTGTGCCCTGTGGGGATTCAGTTAGACCATACTTGGGTCTAGGCCTTCCTACCAAACCCTTTGTTCTTCCAAGGAGATTAAACCACACCAGGATTCCTGGCCTTTCTCACAGCAGGACGAAAGGGAAGTGAATATTCTGATTAAAGGACAGCCTGAGCAAGAGCACATCACTCATCCCCTGAGAGTCACTGAGGTTAGACATGCCTTATCCAGCCCAGTGGGAATCACATGCTAGTGGGTATAGAAATCACAAGGGAAATGTATTGAAATGCAGACTATTAGACCCAATACCCAAGAGACTGGGTTTTAGTAACTCTGAATTAAGGGTTAAAGTTCTACATTTAAACATGCATAATCTGCTGAATTCCATTGTTTTTCATCCATCTAATAATTAATTTAATATCTATACATATAAAATAGTAAGGAACACATTGTGGTCACCTTCCTATAATATAGCAGTGTCAATAAGAATGTGACTATGAAAAAGTTGAACAAAGTATATTCCATTATGGGAGGTGTATTCTTCTGGAAGGCTACAGATAGAAAGGCCATAAGCTAGCTAGCACGTAATAAACTTCCAAATAGTGACATCACTCCAAGGAAATAAAATAGCACAGTGCAAGAAGAGTGCTAAAGCTTGAAGGAAGGTGACCACAGGGCTGTTTTCTTATGGATATTGGAACTAAGGCATCGATAATGAAAATGAGATATGTATGTATACGCATGCATGGTTTGGAGTGTGTATATGCAATGGGTTGTGCCCCATGAAACATAAAGCACAGAAAGCAAAGAGGATGCAGCAAGACAAATGCTTTGGTATAGGCAGGGGCTGTGTGATGTTGAGTAATACAAAGCAGAATGGGCAGCTACAGAAGAGTTTTCTACAGTGGAACTCTGAGCATAATGTTTAGGGTTTTCCAAGCACTTTGGGATTTCAACAGCGTTTCTGGCTTCACCCTGATTACAACAGCTCAAAACATCTTCAGTCATTGGGAAATGTCCCTTTTATTGAAATATTATACTTAGTTCGGAGCCACTTAATTGTAGCAAAGAAAGAAAAAGACAATGATACAAGAAGTAAGTAAAAGTAAAGAGTAGATAAATTACCTTGGCTCAAAATAATCCCCGGAGCTTTTCTGGTGAGCTTCTGGAAGCCAATACAGAGTGCTAATTGGGTTTGGAGAGTGCTATGGAGTCTTTCTGAAAGGCGCTCTGATGGATGGGTGCCGAACGAGGTAGGGGTAGAGGCTGGGATGCCTGTTGGGAGGTTACTGAAGCACCACAGCCAAGAGTGTGGGGTAGTAAGATCACAGTATTTCTAGCAGCAAGAATAATAATGAACAATTGATTCAACAAATGCCATGGAGGGGCCCTGACAAGACTCACCTACCGGCTAGATGATATCAAAAACAACATATTTTGGAGCTTCCTCCTCAGGATATGGCATGTACCACCAGCATTGTCATCTGGAAGCATAACCTTCATCCCACATCCCCAATGAGGCTGAATTGGAATCTGCACTTTAAGAAGATGTCCAGCTGTCTGTTCTGCATATAAAAGTTTAAGGAATACAAGCCTGTGTTGTTTTCTGTTTTCCTTAGAAGGAACTGGATATGTTGAGAGGAAGTGTGGTCTGTCCTAGGTCCTACAGGTTATCAGAGTCAGAACTGGAACCTTCTTTCCCTTATTCCCCCAGCTCAGTTTCCTCTCCAACAGACTGCTTGCAAAGATAACACATTTCTCCTGTTAGAGTCCTTAATTACAAGAGCTAGGGATTGCAACTTTGTCCTTTAATTCTCATAGGATAAGAAAAAGTCACCCTTCAAAAAGTTAAAGATTGACATTCCTCCAAGGAAGAACGGATGACCCTTGGTATCAATTTAAAGCAAAGGTGCATTTAAAACCCAATTTCCCAGCGTTGTGGCTGCCGCTCGTAGGTCTGGTATTGTTTCTCAGCTCAGTGTGTTAGCACTGAAGATACAAAACAAATCCCTTCAACAGCAATGCCAGAATTAGGGTGTGGAAAATGACGATGAGGCTTTGAGATCATCCCCTGCTCGGAGGACTGTCTGAAGGCTTATTCAGTGACAGAAATCTTCCACCTCACAAGTGGCAGGATTTGAAATGTGCACATTTATGTGTTTTAGAATTTTTGCTCCATGATAAAGAAAATTTGGGAATCTGAGTGGCAGTTCATGTCCATGACTTTTTCTTTATCAGTCTCTTCTCCAGCTATCTGAGACTTGTCGCTTTCTCACTCCTCCGGGCTGTGGACCATTCATCAAATGCTCATTGCCTTCACTCCTGGAGCACAATGTAGCTACTGCCCCTTTGGCAGCTCTAGCAGACAGCTCATACACTGTGTTTTCTCCAGTCTACGGACCTCATCATGTTAGAAACAACAGAGGCTTTTTTGTGGACAGGTTGTGAAGAAGCAAAGCGATTCAAACCTGCAACTCTTTGACAAGATTAGCCACGTTGCTCTCAGTCATGGAAGTGCGAGGGCAGCCTAAAATTTGGTGAACTGCTTCTGCCAAAAGCTGCTCCCAATTTCATGGGCCTTAGCAGATAGAAGAAAGCATGGATAAATCATGCACTGTTATGAACCCAGTGGTTTCCTGGCAGAAGCACCACGGGATCACACAGGAGGAGGATGCTGAGAGCCTGTGCAGGGCTGGATGGGAAGCTGCTATGCTCAGTAGGGAGCTGGGCCCTGAAGCACACAGCTTCTGTCACTGCCCAGCTGTTGTCTGCTATTAGCAGGTTCTTGACAGGAACGTGTGGAGTTCTCTGTGCTTCCTGTTCTCAAGGGGACCCAACCGACTGTGTGCATGTGTGCGTGCGAGCATGCATGCATGCGCATATGTGTGTGTTCATGAGTGTTATGGGAAGGAGAGAAGAGCTAGCAAAGAAGAAGACATGTTATAAAAAACTCCATTGTATAAATATAATATATTTATACAGACTAGAGGGAAGCAGGGAGGATTGTAGTGACATTTTTCCACTTGGTGTTATGGTGTTTTGATTCATCACTTTCTGCCTCTGAAAATGAAATTCATTTTGATTCTCTATTGAGAACAATAATCTGTGACTTCTAGAATCCTTGGGGATCCCAAGGTCCTATGCTAAAAACCACATTGTGGGGACCATTTCAGATTTCTCTATACCTTCACCTTCATGAAAGAAGAACTATCCTTAATGTTTTTATTTCCTCCATTAAAAAGCTTGAGAGATGAGAGTTCAGAAAAATTTCCCACATACCCTGCCAGGCAGTGCATAGTTATGGTGTTGGTGTTTGAATCAAGATTCTGTCCTCATTTGTGGGATTCTGGGGTGATCCTATATCAGCACACAATTGCCTTCAGTGCTGATATTCACTCTATCAAGTGTTTGTGTAGTTAATCAAATGCATATTGAAAGCTGGTGGTGAAGACACTGTCAACTACCCACTCATCACTCATTTTTTTTTCATTCTTTACACAGACCTGGCACTAGAACTATTCTAGTTGTAAGGGCAGGGGAGTGTAAAAGGAGATGCTGCTTCTTCCCTCAAGGAACTTGCATTTTGTCAACTATTGAAAAAAAATGTATCTTACAAGTTAGCTGATGCTAAAAACAAGAGCTTACCTAGCCCTGTTTTAGTGGCGGCCAATGGTGGTGTTTTTTTTGGCTCAGTATTTAGGAGTTTCATTTCACAGCGACCTCGAGACATTTTTTTTTATTATTGCTCACACTTCATTTCTCTGAAATCTCAAGGTGAATATCTGCAGTGAGTAAACCTTAATTCTGAAGTAACTATGAGGCCTTCCCAAAGTTGTAGTTTGACAGACACAGCCTAGACAACACCCCACAGTAAGTGATGGCTTTTCTACTGAACATTACCTGAAAATGGTATTACTAGTGGTCCTTCCAGCTACAGTGGTATGATGGTAATTGCTGTTCCCCACAATTGCCCCAAAGGCCATGTCACTTTCTGAGTGCATCTTGGATCATATTAATCAAAGAATAAAAATTTTAAAAGGAAAGAATTGACATCTTCTTTTGGCATACTTTTGTTACATTTGATCACAGTACAATGCTTTGACTATCAATCATCAATAATAAAATGTGTTGACATCATTGATCGGACACCTCAGCTCCCTGTTATTCCAAATTATTTCAAAATAGGCCACTCTTTACAGACATGCTCAATAACCTTTTGTTTCTACATAAAATGCTCAAGCTGATTTTCATAACTGTCTAGCTATGAACAACGCCAAGGAGTTAGTCAGTGTATTAGTTTAACATAGTAAATTGCATTAATATGAGTTATTATCTTGCAGCTCTAGAGGTTAAACAGTTAAAAGGGACACTTGTTGGACTAAGATCAAAGGTCCATTTTAGAGGCTTCAAGAAAGAATATCTTTTCAACTTCAAATAGCTGCCTGCTGTCCTCAGTTTACAGACATACCTCTGTAGAATTTCTAAATCCCTTTACTGACAATGCTTCTACTTCTCATCTTCTTCCTTCATATGACCATCTTGTATATTTATTATATGAATCTTTGTGATTTTACTAATCTCTACTCATCTAATCTAGAATGACTTTTCCATCTAAAGAATTCATATCCAAATCTACTTGCCATATATGGAGAAATATTGGCCCATACTAGGAATTAGATGGTAGATGTCTCTAGGAGAGCTACTGTATTATCTATACTATTCTTCTCACCAATAATTTTTCAAAAAAATTCTCTATCTCTCTCTTTTCTCTTTGACATTGATTATTTCGAAATTATATTCTCTTGGTGGACAAGGTGACACTGAAATATAAATTTTGGTACTCCACGAGGTCAAGGAATCATATTCATACGGAGTTCCACTTGACTCTATCAGCGTCTCACCTTGGCCCTGGAAACCCAGTAGCACACTGTGTGGCTTGCTAGCACTTATGCCCAATGCAAGTAATTGCCAGACTTCTGTTTTTCAGAGGTTTAATTTACAGTTTAGAAGAATGTGGAGTAAGACTATGAATGGAAAGTAAATAATAGGAAATATTCTCCTGATGCCAGATATTACAAAACTTAGGAGAAGTTCAAGCTGAAGAAAGGAGCCAGAAAGTCAGAAGAACAAAATGCTGGAGGCCATCTGACAGGCCTCCAGATGTGCCGATGTGGCCACCTTCCCACACACACCAGGCTCCATTACATGCCCCTTATACACTCTCAGGGGAGCAGGAGAGAAAACATGAGAGAAAGGCATGACTCACGCTGTGAGAGCGAGCTTGCCCAAGGGGTACAGGTCCCAGCTGTGAGGAGGAAATATCCAGATGGGAAGAAAGTACCTTCAGGTTGAGCCAGAGCAGAGTTCAGTTTCTTAGCTCTCAATAAACGTCCTCTCTGCCAACTGTTTGCCCTCTCCTCATGTCGTCAGCATGCCCCTGGATTATGTTGAATTTTTTCTTGTATTGCACACTTCAGGGCTGTGCATACGTTTCTATTTGAAAAATCATTAGGATTTAAATAGGACACCTGGCATATATAGTACAAACAACACTTGAAGCAACAAGGTCTATCAATTACTGTGTTCACGGCTGGTGATGACAAAGATAGACTTTCTTATAATTAAAGTCCCGAGGTGATGGAAATGTCATCATTAACAGAGCTTATTTTTGGTTCTTCTCATGGGCATGGCTACTTGCGGACTAGTGCTTTTACATATAGACTGCACATTTTTCTTTTGGAAATTTTAATGCACCCCCAACAATAAGAACTACATTCATTGAGAGCTTACATGAACAAGCAAGATGGAACATGCTTCATAAACACTACATCTTAAATTCACAAGGTAGAAATGAGGAAGGCTTATTATCACCCTGCTATAGGACATTATTTGGAAGTCATATCTCCATGGCCATACACAGAGAAAATCATGCCAAATTTTATTCTTTTTTGAGATAAGGCCTCACTGTGATAGTTGAGGCTGGTCTGCAATTCTATATGCAGCACAAGCTGTATTCAGATTTATGATTCTTCTCCCTCAGCCTCTTGAGTGTTAGGATTACAGGTGGGTACCGCCATCCCTTGCTAGCGAGCCATATTTAATATTTAAGTCTAGCTTATTTTCTTACTCTGCAATCTCATCCATAATGCAGAGTTGTTCTACACATAACAACATTCTTTTTGCCATTACAGGTAAACTCCAAGAATTTCACAGTACATACAATGTCTTCCACAGATTATTTCATAATAAAGTCTTGGCCTAATTGTATTGGGTTTCCTATGACAATATTTGTATCCCAACTGCCCTTTGAAAAGTCACATGATTTTGTTCCGCCTGTCTCATTAGACTCACAACTTCTTTTTACTGCAAACAAATTATAGAATATTCAATAGAGCCCCTTAAAACTTTCTGTCCACGTCCTTGGTTACTGGAATGTAAACATACTCACTGAGGAGGGTCTTAGCAAATATAGAAATCAGCTTTCTACATAGACCCTAGGTGCAATGATTGTCAAAGAAATAAAAGAAAGGGAGGGATTCAGATGCTCAGTAAGAGAGACACCGAGGAGATGGCCAATAGAGCAGAAACTTGAAGTAAGACATCATACACTGAGGAAAGTCATGAGCTACCAGAACCTGGGAGAGGTAAGGAAGGATTCTCTTCCAGCCCCTCTAAACTCTTGTTCGTGGGCTTCTGCCCTCTAGAGAATACTTTTTTCATTGTTTTGATCCATAAGCCTCTGGTAGTTTGTTATGGAAGTTCTAAGGCGCCTATACATATGCTATTCGGATAGAACGGACATCAGAATAATTTGACAAACATTGTTAGGGGAAACCGTATGATTGATCACAACAATTAGGTCTCAGGATGCAGTTTTACGCTTTAGTTTCTCATGGATCCAAACTGAGGAATCATAAGTTATGACAGTATTTATTGTGAAAAGTGAAAGGGTCCATTTGTCATTCAAGGTTTCAGTGCACAATCTCAAAAAAATCTCCTTTTAAGGTCAAGAATAGATGAACACAGGAATCACTGTACTTTCCCAGTGAAAAATTCAACCAATGCAAGCAAATATTGCACAGCAACTTCATCCTTTTTATGACTTGAGAAACAAATGTCCAGAAAAGTCATGAAAATAATATCAAGTACATATGTAAGCACATGCATGTACATGTGTGTGGTATATGTTTATATACCTATATTTATACCATTCATTGCATATTTGTTTTTTAAATTTTGAGATACGGTCTCACTATGTTCCCATGGCTGGCCTGGAACTCTCAGAGATCTACCTGTCTCTGCATCCCAAATACTGAAAGTAAAGGCTTGTGTCACCATACCTGGCTGTGTATGTTTCTTGTAAAAGACCAGCCAGGAGAAAAATGCTCCTAGAGTGTCTTCTGGTTCATGGTGGTTTTACCCTATCCACTACCAAACCCAGGCATTGCTCTCTGGCCTTGGTATGGATTCATAGACTGTTATTTCTATAACTCTGAGCTTGGTGTGGGACTAAGTTACAACATTTTGAAAAATATCTCTGGGGCAGTTTACTCCCATCTCCTACAGAAAGCAGGAATTGTGTATGCATAGAGCCTTGGATGGTATGGCATTCCATCATGGTAAGAGCAGGTGAAGGCTGTACAGTTATTTCAATGGTAGTAGTAATAGTGGCACTGCTTCTGGTTGTGATAGGTACTACAGGGATGGGAGGGGCCAGAGTACTCAGTTTTCCTTGTATATATCTCACACAGGTCTCCCATAGAAGAAAGAAACCCCAGAAATGGAAGTGGGTTCTCAATGTGTCTCAAATTGAGGATTTGTTTGAATTCTGAATGGTTCCTTGTTAGAAAACTGAGGTTATAATAGATTTCCAGGATGTGCTAAAACACCTTAGGCTCCATCCTTACGAAGGTCGGGTAAGAAGCGTGATACAGTACTTACAGGCTGTCCACGGTAGCAGCGCAGGTCTTTGTCACTCCCCATCCCCAGTCACCCACTCCCACACAGCATGATAGAATAAGATTATGAGTATCCCTGCTGCCAGACATTTCCTTGGCAGAATCATGTCGTTGACTGGGAGCAGAGTGCAGTGAAGATTCACATACATTCGCAAAGGCTTAGCAACATTGCTGAGTGGCTCAGCAGAGCCTCAGATCTACTCTGACACACAGCAGCTGAGTCAGCCTGCTGTGGAGAGCTTAGAATGCTGAAATGTTCCCGGGAGAATTATCTCCTCTTGCAGTAATCAGTAACAGCATTGCCAACAGAAAAAAGCTATAGCTATTTACACACATGCAAAATAGATTTTTTTCCCTTTTAGCTCTGGACTTGGTGTGTTGCAGGGATAACTCAATGTACTTTGGCTTCTTTGGAGTGACGAAGGAGTCATTTCTGATTAGCCTTATTGATAGGACAGCTGGACTTTGGGAAGGCTACAAGCACTGGGGTGGTAAGTCTCTTCCCATTTAGTGCTTAAAAATAAGACTGATTATTCTGAATTTAAAGGAGATTTGTATCCAGATTATATAGTCAGTCTCAAGGAAACATGACAATGTGAATCTGTGACCCCAAGCTCAGAGAGAGCCAGATGAGGAAAAAGATAAAATGGTCACTACCATGTAAATAGATATCTGCCATGGACAGAACATCTTCTTACCAAATCCCTATGCTAGCACCAATAGGCAGGGCCTTTTGTAGATGAGCCTATGGAGGTGAGGAACTTGTGGAAGAATCCTGACCTTTTAAAAGGAGGCATCACAGACTCTGTTCTTTGTTTACTGTCTCTGCAATTATAAAGCAGTAGTCATGAGGCTCTTTGAGATGACAGTCATCCACAAGCCAGCACAATTACTCTTACCAAAATTCAAGCACGCACCCAGTTGATCATGGATTTCTACTCTCCAGAACTGTAAATGAAATTAGTGGCTGTTGAAAGCCCCAGTCTATGGTGTTTTATTAAGGCAGCCCCAGATCACAACATACTTTAGTGCTTTTATTTTGAAATAAGTGGACTTACTTAACTTCTTTAAGTAGGTGGTTTACAGTGATTGGTATACTGAAGCAAGCATAGTTACAATTTTTTTAAATACAAAAATTGAAAATATCTATTTCTATTTTTTTTGTGTGTGTGTAACAGTGAAACTCTTGTCTTCTCCCAGACAGCTCCCAAAAGTTACCTGGTCAACATTCCAAATTGCTTAAACTGCCCATTGCATACTTCTGTGTCTATATGAAGCAAACTCAAATGACAGGCCACTAGGTCCTCTGTTGCATCTGTCACCATTGGAATGATTTTTGTTATAAGGTAAAATTTAGGGATACATAATATTCTTAAAGTTTCAAACAGGTTTACTGTTTTAGGAGGTGGGGAAGGGTTGGGTAGTAACTGTCACTATTTTATTAGTTTGCTTTTTCTGTCACTCATTTTCAACAGCAGTAAGCCTTAGTGACCAGGCCACACACAAAAAAAATGTTTTAAAAAGAATGATGTCATTCAAAGACTGTCATTTCAGATTTTATTACTAGAATACCTTGAAGAATTAGATCTTATTTGCATGGATATTTGCAAGTTGAATTATTAAAGTTCTTTGTATTCTCTTTTCTTCATCAGATTTTAACACTTCAATCCACAGAAGATAAAGTTGTGGTTTAGCAATGGTATGACTTCCCACGGCCTCCTATGCTTTTGAATTGTTGACCAACTGAGAAAAATACCCTAGTTGAGTCTTGAGTGTTGAAAGGAAGGTTAGTGTCACACAAGAAGTGGCAAGGAGTTTCTATTTCTCTTTTCTTTCTTATTCAAGCCAAGGAGGTTGTTTCCTCACTTCTCAAATGAGACTGGTTTGGTTTTATTGGCATGTCGTTTGTGGGCAGTTGTGATGCCTCCTGAGATACCTATTGAGATTTCTCAGTTTTATTAGGATAAATTGTAGCCTTGGTGTATTGGGAATCTTGAAAAGGAGTACGCCAAGATGATGAGGATTTTAGAAAGGTGTGCACTTCTTAAGTGATATGCCAGCAGCAAACATCATTAGAATGTAAACAGATAAATACAAAGCGGGAAATTCTAGACAGTGGTCCTTCCAAACCTCCTCATCTAAGGTGAGAGAAATCCAAACAGAAGAAATATGACAATGAGTTCACATAGCAGGCTGTTTTATGGACTTGTGTGTGTTATGTGTGTGTGCACACAGCCACTGAAACAAAAGAATCAGAAATGTTCCTATACTCACTCGTTGCTTGGTAGACGCAGCTCATAACTCTGACTGTATTAGAAAGGTGTCTTATCTTTAGAGACAGGCTCTTCCAAGTATATAACTCCTTGAAATCACTTGGGAAGCTTATCAATGGACATAATGTTGGGTCCTACCTGGAGTGGGCTCTAATAACACACGTGTCTAATGTGTTCCTCTATGCTGCTACTGGTGGTGTCCGCGAAACTGTCCTGTTAAGAATTTTGCTGTAGCTTTTGAGAGAATCTGGTTTCATTCCTTGATTCATCAACCGAATGAATCAAGACCTTGAGGTCAGTTCTTACTGTCTAACTAGATGGCTATGGTGATTTCGGTCTATAATTTGCTCTGTAACATCTATAATGATAGTAACCGCAAAGAGTAGTTGAGCAATACTTTATTATTGCCAAATCGCCTTGATATGGATTATGCACATGGGACAACAGAAGAATCCTGATAGGTAAACCCTGTTATTCTTATTTTGCAGATGAGGCATGTGCCTTTGAAGACTCTTTCCTCCACCCGCAAAAGTAAATTCTGGATATTAGGGACTTGAACTCGACCTCTCAGAATCCAAATTCTGTTCTTTTTCTATCAAATCACGTTTCCTTTCAATCTTTTCTCTTTGTGAAGAACTTTCCATTTTTCAGACTCCTTTCATATTCATTATCTCATTTGATCCCTCTGAGCACCAGTGTGAGGCAGGCTGGCCACATGTTACTGTCTACATTTTGCCGATAAAGCTATTATAAAAGACGATGAGAAAAGTGGCTACGGGCATTGAGATTGCCTTTCCTCATGCCGTAGACTAATTTCTCTTCCTGTAATATTTAGCAGCAAAGAGAACATTAGCAGAATAGTCCTAATGACAAATACTGAGTAGCACAGCATTGCATCCCACCCCAAGCTTTCTTTTCCTTTTTCTCCAGTAGGCCTGCATTTGGAAGGAAAGGAGGTAAAGATCCAGTTACGATCATCTCTGGGAGGAAAATGAGAGCAGGTTGTTAATTTCTACCGTTTAGATGCTAAGGAAACAGCTTTCTCAGAACTTGAAGATTCCTTTCCTCTAGCCCAGGGCTTTACAAAGTTAAATATGCACTCAACCCACTTGGGGCTTTTCATGGACTGCAGCTTCAAATCAAGATCAAGATGGTCTTTGCTGAGACCCAAAATGACAGTATTTTCTCTACCCCACCCACAATACAGTACAGTTCAATGGAGTGGTAGTGCTTGTATCATTGTTGACAGAGGAAACAGTCCTTTCTCGTGCATAAAAACCCATGGGAGAAATGTCACAGTGCCAAAAGGGAGGAACTGTCCTGCATTTTAAAGATCTATCTGATATAGTGCAGCAAGGCTATAGTGTGGGAAAACTGCCTTTACATTTCAGCTTTAAGCTGGTAATAACAGACAGTCTGACGTATCTCATAGTAAGCCCTTCACTTATTCACCTTACAGATACTAATTGAGCATACTTATTATTGCAGTTGATCCAGATATCATAATTGGAAGTGAAGACATGAAAATGTGTGCTTTCATGAGGGACACAGAAAGTGAAAAGGCAAACAAATGCTTAAGACAATTAATTACTGAGCAAGATAATTTCTGGGAAGCAAAACAACAATCAACTGAAGACAAAAGAGTGACAAATAATATAAAAAGGTAAGGCACGAAGTGAGTAGTTCAGTACACCTTCCCCAGCCAGCAGTGTAATGATCCAAGTCAGATCAGCACGTGTCCACACACGTGGGTGACTCAAGGTGAGAAGAATACAGATCGAACACAGGCAGAGAACTTTCATGGCGTTCTCAAAATCGTTTCAACAAGAAACGAACAAAACAGGTAGTTTGGGTGGTTTTGTAATTCTGATTATCATTTACAGATTACTTTGTGTCCACCTGTGCTTTAGTTATTTGTCACTATCACATAGTGTTGATTATAAGTACATGGGTAACAGATAGCTTACAGGCTTTTCAAGATCTTGTAAAGGAGGGTGGGTGGAATGGTTAGCAGGAAAAGACTCTTGCTACTAAGAATGGTGACCCGAGTTTGAACCCCAAAACTCTGGTGGAAAGAGAGAAACAACCTTAATGAGCTGTCCTCTGACTTCCACACGCACGCCATGGCATGTGCACACATGCGCATGCACGCGAGCGCGCGCGCACGCGCACACACACACACACACACACAGAGAGAGAGAGAGAGAGAGAGAGAGA
>LOJH01017728.1:0-21172 GCA_001685095.1 Ellobius talpinus
TAAGATATCTACTTCCCTGCTCCCATAACCATCCTTCCTCTATTCCAACCATCTATCAATGGACTCAATTCACCTATTAACAGGGGTAATCCTCTTTGCTTTTTTATCCCAACAATAATTCATTATAATTGAGACTACCTGATAAAAACAAAAAGGATACACAGGTCTACAAACATGTTACTTTAACAACTGATTGTATTACCACTCTGTAGTTGTTGCGTAACCCATTCCATCAGGGAAGAAAAAACAAAGGCAGTTGCTTTGTTCAAACTATTGAGTCTTGTGCCTTCCTTAGAACCAGTCTTACTAGAGGCCAGTGTTGGGGTTAATGACCAAGAATGGTTAATACAGAAAGGGGTCATTCTGTGTGTTCTCTCTCTCTCTCCTCTGGTAAAAGAGCCATGTAAACAGCACACAGGCAACACGGCCTGGGCTAGAAGCAGAGGGGCTGGCAGATGGCACTCAGGATAGAGATTGCTGGCAGATGGCATAGATTATTTGAGCAACAAAGACACTTTGGCTACCAAGCTAAGACTTGGAAAGAAAGAAGACAACTTCTCCAGCAATGCCAGCTTGTATTCAGAAAATGTTTTGGCAGAATGGAGACCTATGAAAAGATACTCAATTGTTAACTACAAGAGAGGCAAGTTGCTGCTAAGTTTCTTGAGTGTGCTCCAGAGGTGTAACTGGAACCTGCTCTGTGTAAAAGGCCCTCAGAGACCATGTGCCAGCCCTCCTGCTGGAATGCTCGGATGCTCTTGTTTTGTCTTTTATGATGGAAAGGATGCCACTTCAAAACTTTATTTGAAAGAAGTACTCCACACTTTCCTGCTTACAATGTTAAAACAAACAAACACTTTATTGATGACTGTGTTTCCCTAGCATCATATAGTAACACACTGTGAAGATGGAGTATGGCCCATTTGTCCAGATGTGGTCCTTCATGCTAAGCACTGTGCAGTGAAGTCAGGTTTTGTAACATGATGCTGAGATTTTTCCAGCAAATGGTGCACATACTGGATACACTTAATTCTGTGGGCCTGTAGCCATGATCATCAGTATTCTGGTTGGTTTCTGGAGCCTGTAAGACCCCCATAACAAAGAATCTTTTTTATTTTCTAATGGGTTTGTGGGTTCAAGGATGACTACATTTTTTATTCATTGCTTTTCCATATGCTGCCTAATATATCTCCCTCAATTGTTTCTTGTTAGATGATGTTTTTCCAAACTTAATTAACTAATTTAATTTTTACCTACAGATAGTACTAGAAACTAGAATTTATAAAGCTGTTCAGAAACAATATATCAAGAACGTTGTTAACAAAAAAAATGGATTGGGAGGTTAAAATGTCATTTAAAGCAGAAATATGTAGCCAGGCTTATGAAAAACAATTCTACATATACTTTATTTATTTATTTATTTTTTATGTGTGTGAGTGTTTTGCCTGCATTTACAGTGCCCAGGGCAGCTAGCATAGGGTGTCAGATTCTTCTGGAACTGGAGTCGTGCATGATTATGAGACCTGTACTGAGAACCGAACCTGGGTCCTCTATAAGAGCAGCAAGTGCTCTTGACCACATCTCTCCAGTCTGCTATTCCACATTTTCTTCTAGTTCATCGAAATTGATATTTTTGGTATCTCAGAAAACTCAGAGATTTCCAGATGTCATTGAAAATGCTATTAAATTGGTAAGTGCAATATATTCAAAAGAGTGCCACTGTAGTTGCCTCTGAGCCATCACGATCACCTTTATAATGATGACTTAGCTTCAGGAATGTCTGTTCTTAG
This sequence comes from Ellobius talpinus, assembly GCA_001685095.1. Classification (NCBI taxonomy): domain Eukaryota; kingdom Metazoa; phylum Chordata; class Mammalia; order Rodentia; family Cricetidae; genus Ellobius; species Ellobius talpinus. The sequence goes on from LOJH01017728.1 coordinate 1,791, forward strand.
AGTTTCTACACCCCTATGTTACATGTGTTCCTTTCAATTTTAGTGATCTAGTTATTCTCAAACTACTAAAGACTAGAGGAATCTCACTGGAAATAACGGCGACAATGGCAGGGTGGTAATAACAGCATAGAAGCTGCGAGATAAAAGGAGACCCACAAAAACTTACTAGAGTGGATGATACTTTAAGAGGAAGAATGCATCTTAGTAGAAAGTAATTATGACATTCAACATTTTCTTTGGGCTGGAAAGACAGTTCGGCAGTTGATAGTGTATACTGCTTTTGCAGAGAACCTGAACTTAGATCCCAACACCCAGCTCTCAACTGACTATAGATTCAACTCCAAAGACCCAACACCCTCTTTGGGCCTTTATTGACACTGCAGTCTTATGCATTTATCCACACATGTACACATAATTAAAAATAATATCTTAAACAAATAATATTAAAAATAATGTCTTATTCAATAAATGGATAAATGTTTTAGAACTTAAAGGGCAAATGTTAATTTTCTTAGGAGACCTTAAGAGACGTGTGTTTTGAGACTTTCAGGTGGGTCAGTTGCACATGGATAATCAATCTAACCTTGTATTTAGAGACCTTTAAGTCATGGCATATATCAGATAGCATAAATAATATGACTGGCTTTTTTTAAAAAAATCAATAATTTCCTTAAGTTGCAATTTGTAGTTGTAATCTTTGTATAGACTTTGGTTATCTTTACAGTCAGCTTCTGATGTTCTCTCCCAGAGATGCTATTCTTGGAATCACGTGATTCCTCAAGTCAGGCCCCTCTCATTCCATCTAAGCCTGTGGCAGGCCACATTACTTTGTCACCTGTGGCCTTATTTGTTTTATGTTTTACCTATGAGCAAAAAAGTAGGCTTTTAATGTCTTTCATTAATCTTTGAAGATTTTCTTGATATGAAAAATTGATATTAATTAGCTTGTTGGTAACTGTTGGTCACCACGTGCTTTTTATCTGATTCTGCACTAACATTCAGGCCTGCATCTCACACAGCTTCATCCTCTATGTTCCAGGACAGCAGCTTCAGACTGATGCACTTTGTACAGTATATGCTGCTTTATCAAAGATGATTTTTAAAATTAAATCTATGGTTCCTTTCCTTCTATCCCTAAAAACTTCTCCTCAGGGTCTTCTTAGCTGTGCTGGTTACCACAGCTCACCCTCATCCCCCAGATTTGTCTTTGACATTTTATTCCTGAACCATTGAGGTGATTTTTAAGCCTTCTTACCATGTAGTGAGAGGGACAGGGTTTTATTCATTAATGATTTTTAACTTCTAGCAAAAATATTGCCAAAAGATTCAGTACAAATAACTCTAGCCATACCTGACTTCTGGGGCTATCTCTCTCCATCCAACATCCTCTGTCGCCATTCTTTCTCGGCAAGGTTTGTGTTTCCCCACTTCATACAGCTCCACAGCACTGTGATGGGCCTGCTTGCATCGAGGCGGGCCTTTGGCACATACCCTTCCCTTACACTGTCAGGCAATAGTTGGAATGCATTGGCGTTTCCATATGTTTTCCCACAGAAGCAGTGTTTAACCTCATCAGTTATAGTACTTAGCATGCCTGTCATGTGAATTCAATCAACCTTCCTAGCCTGCTAAAGCATCTGCATGTAACCACGCTTACACCTTAGTATTGTGTCTCTGAAAATATGTATTTTAGTTCCTAATAACTTAATCTNTGTCTAGAAAAGTATACTGAGAGGAACAGGCACATAGACACACATAGAATTGGTAGTTCTTGAAGACAGTGTTTTAGCAAGTAGACAAAGGAGACTATCAGCCATTAGTGTTTCCCATGTACACAGCTTTTCAGATTAAGCAAAACCTTTTCATGTTTTGTCTACTAAAAGAGTGAAGCTGACTTTTATGAAAATTGAATCCAAACAAGGATTTCATTATTATAAGCCTTGCCACTCCCTACTGTTTACAGCACCAAATAAATTTTAAGTGGATGATTCCAATTTCAGCTGTCACCTGTGTTTTGATTTTTCCACGGGGTGTTCCTTTCATCTTTATAGTGTTTCACTGGGGAAACTGTCTGACAGCAAATAGATGGTTTGCTGTTCTGTTTCTATACCTGTACTTTCCTGTATCTGGGAATCACTTTTATCTTCTGTCTTAACTTCTACATGTAGCTCCAGATCATCCCTGCCTCCATCCTTGCTCTAATTCCTGGCAAACCTTTTATGGAAGTCAGGGGTAGCTTTACAACACATCCCATTTCATGTTTCCATGATTAAGCATTGTAGTCAGATCTGTTGTCTAAGAATAAAATATAAAGCTCTTCTTGGAACTTTCAAGGACTTAGATGGTCGCATTCTACAAACTGCTGTAATTTATTGTGAGTCAGGACCCCTTCTGACCCAGTGTGCTTCCCCAATGCTGCCTTCTACATCTAGAACACCTGGAGTTATTTCTTATCATGGAACTTACACACTGGCTGCTTCTTCTTTCTCTCTGGCTCTCAGGTAAGCATCATTTCCTGAAAGCCAGCAGAGTATTCTGAGTTAAAGTATTATGCAAAGTCCCTTCCCATATTCACAAAAACCATTACTGGACATACTATCTATTATAGTTATAATATTATAGCCTTCATGTAACTATCTCATTATCTTCTTCACATTTGTTACTATATAAACTAATTATATTTCTTTATGTGCCTGAGGTCTGTTTCCCACTGTTGCCTGTAAACTTGGAGAAGGGAGGATGACTTGCTTCCCATCAGAACTTTGGTATTTATAAGAGAGTCAGTCAAAAGACAATCCAGCATATAAGTAGTAAAGTAAGTGACCTGCATGTGTCTTAATTAGGGTTTCTATTGTTGCAATGAAATACCATGACCAAAAACCAAGTGGGGTAGGAAAGGGTTTAGTTGGTTTATACTTCAGCATTACTGTTCATCACTGAAGGAAGTTAGGACGGGAGCTCAAACAGGGCAGCATCCCTGAGGCAGGAGCTGGTGCGGAGGCCACAGAGGACTGTGTGTACTAGCTTGCTACTCATGGTTTGCTCAACCAATCTTCTTGTAGAACCCAGAGTTAACAGCCCAGGGATGGTACCACCCACAATAGGCTTGACCCTCCCCCAATGATCACTAATTGAGAAAGCACCTTACAGCTGAATCTCATGGAGGCATTTCTTAAACTGAGGCTCCTTCCTCTGATGACTCTAGCTTACATCAAGTTGATGCACAAAACCCGCAAGATAGCACGGTAGTACCCGCCTCTATTCCCATCAGCTGGGAGGCAAAGACATGCAGATCTCTGTGTGTTCCAGACCAGCTAGGGCTCAAGAGGGAGATCATGTCTCAAGAACAGACAAAATCAAAGGAAAAATAAAAACAAAAATAAAAGTGAGTCCTTTGGGTATATAATAATAATAAATTAGTAAGGACCTTTTAAACAATATTTGGAGCCTCATAATGCTTTGTGGTGGAGAGGTGCTGTGATGCATTGTGGGATGTTCATAGACTTCTGACCTCTGCCCACTGGGTGTTAATAACACTCTCTCTTGGTATGATCACTTAAAAGTGCAACCCTAATGGAGAAGTAATATAAAGGAAGAGTGAGATCTGTTGTTAGTGCCTGAGAGGTAGTTAGAAGAAAATACACAGTGAGTCTGGACTTGTGAGCTTGTGACCTGACACATTTGGTGCTAAATCTTTGAACCTTGGTTGTGAGTAAGGAAAATTAAATGGGGCCTTTCCTTTTAGGGCAAACCTTGTCTATATTATGCTAGCCTTGTAATCTACCAGGCTTCCCACTTGACGTCATCATGTATCTTCACCAAGCATGTGTTCCACATCACTGGGGCATCCTGTGTAGCCCTGAGGTCCTTTCATATGTTCAACATCTGTACTGTTGAACTGTATTATTTTATTTCACTCTTAAATGATTAGTTATTTCTTAAATCCATCGGAAGAAGCATGATTCCCAAGAAGTAGCATAATGAACTGTCAACAGTCACACTGATCCAGAGTGTTCAGAAACCAATTCCATCATTAATTATTTCTATAACTGTGTTTGAGTTCCTTATTTTCTGAACTTTGGCTGTGAATTATTGTAATGACAAATGGAATTATTTGTGAAACATGAAAAGCTGGGCATGAAATTAATACTTAATATACATGAACTCTCTTTGTTCTGTTTCTTTAAATTTGTAAATCATAGATACAGTGTATATGATAACATGTTTGTGTTTATGTCTATCTAGATAATAATTCAGTAATTAATACATCTATTAAAATGTTTATTGGCCACCAATTTGATTAGAACAACCATTTTCTAGGATCTGTAATTAGAAAAGATAAAAAAACCACAATCTACCATAACTGTTAGCAGTGACAGTTTTAGATATTATTCTCTGTTCAGTTAGTATTTGAGGTTCAGGTTTATATGTATGTGTGCATATATACAAATAGTTCTCTGTATGTATATTAAATGTAGTTTTGTCAGCTGCGTATCATTAATATTTGTGTGCATGTGTGTGAAAATTATCCTAAAACAATTCAGGCACATGTGCATTTGACTTTTTTTATTATTGAAAACAGAATTCTTGCCCTTGTCAAAACAGTGTGTTGCTCCGTTAACGTTTGTAATGGACTTGTTGATTTTTCTAAAACATAAATTCAAAATGTTGGAAGCCTAAATCTTTGATTTAATTATTTCTACAATTTTTAGCCTGACATTCCAGAATAATTACAGGATCTGTATGGGCACACAAACACATGCACATGTACATACATGCACACACACATGAGTTCTTTCACTCTAATTTTTTTGATTTACTGCTCTTCTAATTGCTTCCCACTTTCCAATGGTAGGGCTGCAGTTTTGTATTGTGAGCATCCTTTTGTGTGTCTTTCCATCTGAGCATATCTAGACTGGACTGAGTTTTCTCTCCAGGAGATGGGTGAAAATAAGTTTTTACAAAACATGGCTGCTTTCCCTCAGCACTGTTACAACATGCCTAATGGGCTGTAATAGCATTTTTATTATCTTATAACTTCAATTCCCTTGTGTGTTTGAAGGTCTTTAAAATGCACCTTTGAGTATTGTTTTGTGTGCTTTGTGTCCCTTGAATAAATAATATACCCCTATTGACTTTTTTAATTTTGGAATTTGATGGCAGTAATGAAAAAGCAATCCCTGGCTATTTTATATGCTCTGACACTTCATTTCACATAGTGCCTTTCCATTCTCAGGGATGCGTGCAGCAGACATTGGTCTCTTTTGGATGGATATTATTGCACTGTTTTAAAAAATAATAATTCCACCAGTGCTCTAGTGATCTTTAATTGTTCCCCACTGCTGTCACAAGTCAGCGTGGAACCGACTGAAACACTTGCACTCACTTACATCTCCTCTACTATCAAAAGCATAGGAAAGGAAGGGCCGTGCTGAGCAGCAAAGTGTCTCATGGACTAGGTCTTAGAGACTAGTGGCTGAGTCTGTGGGGCTGAGCTGTCCCTGTCAAAGTCCTCCTAGATGCCCTTCTGCCTGAAGCATTGGCCACTTTGAAAAATGTCTCTATCTCATTCTCTTCTGATGTGTTCAATGGACTTCATGATGACTTCATGAAGACCCAGGAGAGTCATGGGCCCTTTTCTTTGATTTTGGCCCAGTAGAGCTCTCCACTTGGGTATTGACTACCAATAAATCTATTTTGCTGAGGAAAAGGTCAGATGAAGCTATATATAAGTAACACATATTATTTATTAACGGTTTGGGGGACCCAGAGCTTTAAAGGTTTATTTCATTTTCCTTCACAACAGTTCCATTAGATTAATATTAGTGCCATTATTTTACCCACTTTATAAATGAGGGGACATGTTTATGGAGATTAAATAATTTACACACAATCTCAGTGCCTGTAAATAGTGACGCTATAGTGGAAGGCTTGGTACATAATGCATGAGGCTTAAAAACTGCCTGTCGTCATGCCACGGTCATGGGATTTCGGCCTGTCTTTCTTTATGACCGCCAGTGTTTCAGCTGGGAACCCTGAAACTTTGAGAATTTCAGTTTATGTTCAAAACACTGCATCAGGCTCAGTCACTTCAACACCTTCCAGAGAGGCCCTTTATCGAATTTCTTATCAATACCACTTTATCATAGTTTGGAATTTACACATGACCATGAATGGAGTTCATTTACACTGATAACTTAAGAGATTCTTGATGCTTCAGGTGGGGACGGTGCATGGCAGGCTTGGAGATTTTGGCTGATCTTTCTAGGTCCTGTCTTTATTCATGGTGGTGAGCTCTTGTCATAATGACTACTATCAAGAGGATTAACAGCATTAAAAGCCAGAAACAGCGGGTCAGGCAGTATGTGTACCAAATGTGTACATTACCACCAGGAAGGTAAAATGAGGCTTTGCTCTGCCTGATGACTGTCATGCATATCCTACAGACTGCTTGACATTGATGTTTGTTTTCCTTGTAAAGGCTATTGCTGCCACTGGCTATCTAGTTCTACATGATAAAATGTGGTTTGCTAAAGCAAAGAGAGGCCGTGTGGTATGATTCCCATGGGGCTCTATCACCTAGCTGGAGATGTGTACTATTGTTCTCCATTGTTTTCCAAGCTTATGTAGACTCTTTCTGGGACCCTGTTGAGGGCTATCACTTAGGCTTTAGGGCCAGCAGGAGTGAAAGTGTTCTTTGCCCCAACCCTTCACTGACTTTGATGGGTGCAGAATTTAAGTGGAACTGAGGTTCTGATTTTGCTGAAATAATTTAGCTTATAGGGCACTAGCAGTTTCTCTTCCTTCTCATACATATTTGGAGCATTAAGGCTGAATACCTTTGTGTGCATAGGGAGTGACTATATTTTAGGAGGAATGTCTAAAAACACAAGACAACAAAATAGTCTGATAGCTTCTTTGATACAGTGTGAGAATTTTCCCTCTAATGTAGAGTTTGTTTATTTTGGCTGTTATTCTTTTTATCCAGTCATGTAGCATCGGACTGAGCATGGAGGCAATTAACATTTTTCTTCTCTAGGATCAAAGAAGTCTAAAAATACTGAGAAAAACAAGATGTATGTTGATACTGAATCTTATATCTACCCTGGACTTCTAGTCCCTCCCTGCTTTATAAGATAGATAGAATGATGTTTAAAGGTGTGTGTGTGTGTGTGTGTGTGTGTGTGTGTACAAGCACATACACGAGCACATGTGATATTTTAAATCTAAACACCAGGTTGTTCCTGTCTCCACAAGGGTTGTGGATGAACAGTATCCTCTTGTCTCTTCTTTCCATTCTGTTTGCCATTACTCAGCAGAATGTAGACTGGCAAGACAACAACTCAGACGAGAGGTGGGTTCAAAACCCTAGCCTTCACCCTTCCAGCTATTCCCACAACTTCTTGATCATGATGTTGAACAAGGTGTTTGTATTCTGTGGGTGGCACTGTCCATTCATCTTTCTCTTCCCACATTCAAGTCCCCTCAGATGAGTACTCAGGCCGGGGTGGTAGAGAAAGTTGTCTTTGGGAAGCAAGACGTCAAGTATGTTGTCAGGTTCTTGGCCAAATAAAGTGTAAAGCATGACAAGTAATTGGATAGCTACCAAAATACCTCTTACTGTAACTATAACTCAGAACATTCCTAGCTAAAATTAAAAGATGGTGCCCCTTAATTCTTCTGAGTGCTCCTCAGAGTGCTCCTGGATGCTGCTGCACTGTTTGCATGAAGACTTTGGCATAGCAGGGACAGCGATGGGCTGATACTCAGTGAAGATCCAGCCTAGCAAGAGAAATTGGACACTTTCAGTAAGCTAGGAGGTATTCTGACCCACAGATGAGGGAAGCGCTCAGGGTAGGGACTTGGAACCAGAGCAGTACTGGTTGGAGTCATGGTGACTCTGCTAAGTCTGGAGGGTGAGCTATTAAGTTGAAGCATTTGCAAGAACAATGAAACACACATCCTCCAGTGCTATATGAAAGTGATGTGGTACTGCACTCCATTTGAGTAAAGTAATGCTCAAAATGAATGTCTCAAAGTTAGGGCAGAAGTATAAATAATGTTTTGTTTCCATTTAGCTGGAATCTAGTCAAATTGAATTGAATATCCATTGTTTTCGTTACAGGGATTTGGGAGTTCATTTTCATCTTTTCAGTAATGAATAACATTAAGAGAAACGTGAGATTGGCTTTCTATTATTAAAACATTTGAAAACAGTAATATAATGTAGGAATTGTGTTGTTTAATTTCATACTATCAACTATAAATCCCAATGCTGTATATGCTGATATACAATTTGACTTGGATTGACTTTGATAAATTCTCTCTTGTAAGTATAGATGCTGCCTGTGTGCCTTAATTTTAGCCCCATGGTTCTTTCCCTAGCTGGATTTTCATTAATCATTTAGTACCCTACTGCTTATTTTTGTGTTTTCAGATTAAAGATATATTTGTAGACTTTTAATGAATTCTAATTACATTTTAAAGTAGATCCCTCAGGGACAATTTGTGAGACATTCCATTTGATTTACTATATATAGGCTATAAACAACTCAAAGCAGGCCATTGTTCAAATTAAAAAAAAAACCCAGAACTAATCATGTTTCTGTATCTCCAAGATTTACCCATCACTTTCGCTTTGAGAAAGGCCTTCTTCTTGGTTTTCTTGGGCTCCAGACAGAACTCTGCTTAAAACCATGTGTGAGGTGGAGGAACATTTCTAATGGGAAGAAAATGTTCAGTTTGAATCTCTGCTCACATTATGGGTCCTATTTTTAAAAAATGAGATGCTAAAAAGGCAAATAATAATGACAAGAGTGATTTCTTTATTTAGAAAAATCAACTGTCAATTAACTAATGAGTATTCTTCTTAATCAGTGTTAATTGACAAATTTTCCATACTTACAAACTCAGTGGTTGGATAGTTTCTTTTTGCTCCCACTGATTTCCCTTGTCTGTTGTGTTCAGTCTGTAGGGTGTAATTCTGTATTCCCTGAGTTCCCTCTTCTGGAGCTAGATGGAGCTATGAGATCTTCTGTAAATGTATACAAGATCTTCCCTTGGTGGTTAGTAGACAAATGCCACTGGAAAGCCTTCTTGCCCTTCCCTCATCAAGAGAGTGTGGACTTTTAAAGCACAGTTATTTGAATGGACATATAATTGTAGTTCTATAAGTATCATTTGTTTCTGAGTTCCTCAAAAAAGAAATGAAAATAAAAATTCTACCGACCAAAATAAAATGAGGAAACAGTGTTGATCAAAACCAGGTTAAACATTTTGCCGTTAGAAATGCAGTTATTTTCGCTCTTTTTTCTCACAGTACAGTTATCTCAGACATCTAGAGTACACAGAACATGATCAAAAAGGAATATATGACAATTATTTCACAATCAGCTGCCATATTTTGTTCATATACATTGTTATAGGTAAATAGGGTTATATACAAAATATATGTACAGAGTACATATGTAACACTGTGGGAAATGTATCACAAAGCTGTGAAGCTTGTGCCTGGAGGGTTTTGGTTAGGACTGAAAAGAAGACAGCATTCAGTCTGCCTGTAGAGGGACGCTCCTTCCCCGAGTCTCTCTAGGTCTTACTCATTGCCTTCGGAATGCTCGGAGAGGAAAGGCCACTGTTAGTTTTGTGGATGGCTGTTTTGTTTCCCTTCAGCTCTGCACTGAGTCAGCTCTGCCGTTTGGTTCCTTTGTCTCTCCATGTGCTTGGATTCTGCGGACTATGTCCAGACTGTCGTCACTCTGCTCGCGATCTGTTAGGACAGACTTTGTTAAAGGTCAGGTGATGACTCTGAGAAACTCCTTGTGCTGAGTTTATGGGAATTTTGTAATTATGTACTAGATAAACAGAGATCTCACATTTAGAAGACTGAGTGGCTGGGACAAGGATAAAGAGGGTGCACCCATGAGCCTACACACTTCACAGCCCAGCGCTTACTGAAGCTGGCTTGCTCTTGCTTCACAGGCTGTTTGACCAGACTTCATGCTTTGACTCTTTCCCTAAAGAACACTTGGATGCCATTCCATCCTTGCAGCAATAAAATGCAGTTACAAGCTGCTACAGCCATTTTAGCAGACAAGGAAACTGGCTTAGAGGGCCAGGGCCCTACGATCAAGCAGCTGGTAAAGCAGAAAACTGGGTTCAGGTCTGAATCTCAGGTCCATGTTTGCCTTCACTGTTCACTCAGCAGAATACCCCATACTCAGTGCTTTGCTTTCTTCTTTTAAGAAAATTCAATTTGCTTATTGTTTGTTCATTTATTTGTTTGTTTATGGTGTGTGTGTGTGTGTGTGTATGCATGTCCATAACAGAAGACAGCTTGTAGGAATTGGTTCTCTCCTTTCACCAAGTGGGGTCGGAGATCAAACTCAGATCACCAGGTCTGGCAGCTAATGCTGTAACCCAGTTAGCCGTTTCTCTGGCCCTTGCAGGCCATTCGTAAGCACCTATTTCATTGCAGACCACTTCAGATTGCTAAGCAGTGCGGCCCTCAATCTGAGCTAATGTTCAATAGTTGTTTTCCCCTGAAGCAGGAGCCCCCCTCCCCACCTGCAACACTCACAGTCACTCCCCATTCCCAAACATAGCTTTTTAAATGTACAGTTTTATGTATTGTGCGTAAAGTTCAAGCAAACAGCTGTGTTTTCTTTCTTGTCTGTCCACAATGGACACCAAGAGGCCGGTATCCTTGTGGTTTTGCTTTTCTAAATGCTCTCTTGGTGGAGTCTTCCAGTGATGCTCTGGGGTTAGTGCCTTCCCCCTTCAGCATGGATTCAGATCATGCTCTGGGCTGGGGCTGTGAGCTCTGCCTGTGGACTCCGGGAGCCCCTTTGGACAGTATGTTGAATGACCTTTAACCGGGGCAGTGAAGAAAAAGGGGCTGTATTTATTTGGTAGCTTTTATATTTTTGTCTTGTGATTTATACTCACATGATAGATTGGTTCACAGAGAAGGACTTGATCCATTTAGAAGAAGAGCTTTGGCTTGGTTTGTTGTTTTTATGTTTGTTTGCTTCTTTTTCGAGACAGGGTTTGGAGCCTGCCCTGAAACTAGCCCTTGTAGACCAGGCTGGCCTTGAACTCACAGAGGTCCACCTGCCTCTGCCTCCACAGTGCTGGGATTAAAGGCTGCATCATCATCGCCCAGGGGTTTGGTTTGAAGAACCTGGGACCTCCCACATGCTAAGCAAGTGCTTTCACACCGGGTTACATCTTAACCCTAGTAGCAATTTGTACAAAGTTGATCACATCTTATCGCAGGTATAAAGGTGATCGGTTTCAAAGCGAGATTAAAAGGGGAGGCCCCACATGAGCCTTGGGGCAGATCGTTAATTTGTGGGTACATCGTGCACCAAGGACCCCGCTGAAGAGTGACCAAGAAATACCTGTCTAGAGGGCGTCCTCCAGATTCTCATTGGGGACGGATGACTGGCTGCAGAGTCTTCTAAGCCTTTACACAGTCTTCATTCCATTTTTTAGGACAAACCAACCTTTCTTTGGCCTCCATAGCTTTCTGAAGCCTAAAAGTTAAGCGGAAATTGCCCTCTAGCTTGGGGGTAATTGCAGGAGGGCTGGTTGCAAGGAGCTGGCTTCGGTCTCCGGGGCAGTGAGCACTTTCCTGGCTCTGTCAGATGGAGCTCTGTGAATGGAAGCTGGTGTAGAGGTCACTGGATAATTACATTAAAGACTTTGAAAGCGGCTTCAGTCTTTTGTCTTCTGACATACAATAACCCAGGGGAACTTTGACAGAGCCTTCCTTCCATACAGAATTCTTACAACCGAATCTACTTGGTAAATACTGTATGCAGCTAGTTTAGATGGAAATATTCTTCTAAAAGTAGATTGTAGAGAACATTTTGTGTTGTGAAACCATTTTTTCTTCTGTTTTTATCATGGAATTGAAATGTAGATGAAGTGAACACTGAATGAGGAAAGGGTCTGCTATCACGGGAGAAACTTACTGTGTGCCCTCTGCTTCCTCCCACAAAATGCCTCACTAAGCCTCAGTAGAAGCAGCGACTCAAATGATAAGGAACAGGCTAGCCATCCCATCTGACTGGCTTAGTTCCTTCCCCAGGCTCCAGCGTTGCCTGTCCTGCGGAGCTGTTCCCCACATCTAGTATGGTTGAGCCACTCTCTAGGCCAGTTGTCTCTAGACACTCAGAACCTGATGTCCTCTCTGGACCTCCTTCATGTCCAGCTCTTAGTAAAATCTATATTGTATATATATATTTGGTTTTTCAAAACAGGGTTTCTCTGTAGCTTTGGAGCCTGTCCTGGAACTCGCTGTGTAGACCAGGCTGGCCTCGAACTCACAGAGATCCACCTGACTCTACCTCCCAAGTGCAGGGATTAAAGGCATGTGCCACCACCACCTGGCTTAAAATTTGTATTACCAGTGTAGGCCTCTGCCTGATGTCTGGAGACTCAACTGAGATGTCTTTAATTTGTAGACCCAAGTATGAAAATCAAAGCTCTCTATTGTAGAAATTCTATACGATGAGTTTATTTAAGGAAAGTACCACACTGTTGTAACTACTCCGTGCTGTCACCCACAATACCAGTGTTTTGTGAAGGCTCAGTCTACACTGGCTTTCTGACTGGACACAGAATAAACACTGGTAATTTGTTTTCCTGAGAAGCAGAGGCAGCAGTTGAGCATACACTTAGTGATGGGATAGCTGTAGTCAGTGTCTAGACATTAAACTCCATGCAGCCACCATATCCTGAAAATGCTACATGTCACTTAAGAGGTGCCAGCTAAGAGCGCTCCCTTATTGTTTTGTCCATTGCGGTGAGAATTACTCTGGCTACAGCAATTTAACTATGGTGTGTTTGTTCCTACAACAGGGTAACTTCCTTGGACTGAGCATATTAAATTAGTTTCAATTTCCTGCCGAAATTTATAGACAGGTTGTAAACGAAAAGGCTGCCTCTGCTCTTCATTGTCACTGTGCATTAGTTTTTTTTAAATAAAAATGGTATTTACTTGCACCTCCCATTAGATATAAAACTACAGAGGCATCCATCAACAGCTCTGTTGGCACCGTAAAGGAAATGTCATGTACCAGCACACCTGGCTTCTAATATAGAGTTAGTGTTGCAAGGTGACTTTGATATGTCAGAAAAACTAATTATGCCCCATCAAAGGACTAAAGAAATTGCCTTTTTTAATGAAAAGTTTTTATAGGAGCTGACAATGATCTTAGGCAAATCAGTAAAACTTAGGTGTATAATTATATAAATTCTTTAAATTCTTATTAGACTTAGTTAATTGACACGTTACTGTCCAGTAATGCAAGAAAAAATTGGTGAACATAAAAACAGAAACAGAGTTTCAAGACTCCCAAAATACATTGAAAGCTTAAAGTGAGTCTTATTATTCTTCCTTCCAGTTTTGTTCTGACATCATTTTTCATTTTTAAAAATTATATTTATTTGTTTTGTGTGTGTATGTGTGCACATATCTACCTCTGTCTGTGTATCACAGTATGCATATATAGAGGTCAAAGGCTAACTTGTTGAAGTCAGTTTTTGCCTTCTCCAGTGTGAGTCTGAAAGTGAAACTCAGGTCATTGGACTTGCTAGCAAACACCATCACTAACTGATCACCTTGCTGACTGTCAAGAAATAACAGTTTCTTGACATGATTTATGATTTTGTTTTTATGTTAAAGCAAGAATATAGAAAATGTTAATAAGAATTACTTTCAATAACATATATAGGCACACATATTAAATATAGAAATGTTTCCTCCAAGAGTGATTTATTGCTCACATCTTCTTTCATTTCTATTAATATGTACGTATATGCATATATGGGCTTGTCTATGTGTCTATGACATGTGCATACCCATATGTGAATTAATATTTGCTTTTTATGAGGAGCCATATCCAGGAGAAACATGAAGTGAGTCCTGCTGTTCTGTATACCAGGATTAAGAGCAGAACTTTGATTGTTAGCTTTGACAGAATGTATGTGGTTATTAGTGATGTCTTTTTTAGAAAATTGCAAATTATAGGAATGCTACTCAGGAAGAAAGAAATGAGGCATGCAGTAGTTATTTAGGGTTTACAAGATTGACAACGATTCTCTCCCTTTGCAGAAGGTTCACTACTTAGAGCAGAAAGCTGTAATTGTTGGTTGCTTTGGATGCCCTTAGCTATTTAGGATGTGAAAAGATGGATGCTATAAATGTTTTGCTCCTATAATTGCCATCCCTTCAGAAATGGTTCAATTATAAATGTTTTGTAGGAAAGATGCACGAAGAAATGATTTGTGGCATTTTCTGATGTTAATTCAGTTTTTTTTAATCACTAGTGTTAAAGAAGCAAACTTATTTGTTTGTCATTGCATGCTCCTGAAGTTCCCTGGGCCTGCATCTCAGACATTGGCTTAAAAGGAAGCCATGACAGGGCAAAAATCAAAGAGTGGTTGACTTTCGATGATGCTTGGAGTAAGGGAGCTTCTCAAGGTTCTCAAGGCCACTGGGATCAAGGAAAACCTTTAAGGAGTTTCCTGAGGCAGATACCTTGGGCTCTGGACTGTGAGCAAGGAAGTTGCCTTCTTGTGTTGGTTCTTATGATCCAATGGGCAAATCACCTCACCTCCCAGAACTCTAGGGTTGATATACTCAAATTCCACATTGCTTAGATTCAATGCCCATGCTGTGTCCTTTAGGAAATCAGCATTGGGTTGATGTCTTGTAGCTTATTTCCACAGCCAGATATTTTAATGTGTTATGAGCATAATACAGGATTCCCAGATAATTCTCCCAGGCTCCCATTGTATCCTTTTGTCAAGTTAGCAAATTTTGCCAATTATCAGCATTAAAAGATTGTGGGATTGGATTTTGGATTCATGGAAGTGTGCTTGTTGTATACTTACTTATGCCTAATCAATTTGTGTACTTAGAGCTCATGGCTTAATTGTGAAATTAGGTTTTCAGAGCCTGAATATCGCTGGGCTTATGCTTTCTGCCAATGCTGGGTTGACTGGCCAACCAAAGTCAGGTGCCAGATTCCAATCAGTTTGAAATGGGCTCTAACTGATCACTAGTGGAATTTCTATGGAAAAGAAAGGCGAGGCTCTTTTGCTTTGATTGTTTTATTAAGTGTGAAATAGCCCCACATCTTTTATATTGATCAGACAAAGTGTGACTGTTCTGACGGATATATTCCTTTGATGTACATGGATTGTGCTTCTTAAAAGGGAAAGATTTGATCCGCGATTTTCTTTTCCAGACTGCCAACTTTTAATACATGGAGATTGCTCTACCAAATGACCCCCTTTTCTGAAAGATGCCTTGCAGTGTTTTCAAAGGGGCTGTCATAGCGCAAGCAAAGGGAGATTTGCTAAGAGATTCCAAGAATTGTTTGTGATTTAGCATAGTTTAGCATGTTGGACTTATCAGCTGTTTGTCATCTCTGCTTTTACTGGTTGCTAGAAAATTCCATGTGTGTGTTAGATTATGTATGATATGTGACATTATATATTATATCATGCATATAGAGCGTGAGGGCAGTGTCTATGTATGTAAGCAGTTTTGAATATAGCTGAGCTTGCCAAAGGATTGTTATCACCCAGAAACATGCAACTGACATGGGCTTGCACACAAATGACTTTCCCATGGACAGGATATCTGGTCTAACTACTTTTAAAAATTGCCTAACCCTTCAGGGAGCCCTAGCTAACTAATGCAATAATTATCTAGGAGTGGAGCCAACATCCTGTGATTCTACTAGAACAAACGTGCTGCGGCATTTTGGCTGATATATGCATCTTTGCATCTTGACTTAATCTTTTATTGAGGAAAAAATTGGAGAAGCTGTCTAAAGAGTATTATTGGGATTACCTGTGTTTTAAGGTTAGGACAATTCTGTAAAATTTCTTTAAAAATAATTTCAAACGGTTGAGGTCTGCCTGATAGTTAAACAGAGATATATATGTGTTATAGAAAAATATGACTTTGAATGTTAACTTTTAGCTACTTAATTTAAAGTTTTTATTTCCTTATGCTTGCCAATCCAGAGAGTACTTTTGTTTCGGTTAGTAATTCCATAAGCGCATCTCTATCTGTTTGCGTATTTGTGGAGCAGATTAGCACCACAACATCTATAAGTTGATAAATTTTAATTTGGCAGCTATTTCTTCACAGATGGCCATATATTCTATACATGGTTTTCTTGATACACTGACAAGATTGGACAATGAGAATGATCTAAGCTTTCTTTTTCCCCCTTTCTTTTTGGCCCCCCCAAGCTCACCATTCTCATCTTGAGTGACTGAGGAATCCAGCTGCTTTAGCATGTGAATCTCAATGTGTAAAATAAGGAGAAGCGTTGAATTTTATAGACAGGCTCAACAGTGGCTTGTTGGCGTTCTGAGGGTTTCTTTGAAGAGAGAAATTCAGTGACTTCCAGGCTAGATGAATGAAAGGAATGCCGGGACTGTGTGTATTTTACTCAAGGGCCTTGTCTCTGGGTAGTGCTAACAGAAGAATGGATTGTCAGTGGTTGAGTTCATTACTTGGTTAGAAGGCCTAAGGTTCTGGGGCATAGTTACGACTGTCCCTCCTTCTTTAAAGAGTTTTAAATGGCACTTTTGCTCTATCCCTAAATGCTGAGTATTCTGGGAAGAGCAAAAATAGGCAAAGGCTTGGGCATGGCTGTCACCCATGGCTTTCACTCATTGAGAGCCCCATAGGGGATTGGTGGTACTGACTGAAGTATCAGTAGGTCACATTTTGGAATCATGTATGCCACTATTGTTAGATAGCCTCATAGGCACCGATAGCAAGGGAGAGAACAAGACTTTGCCTTCATTGCAACATGAAACTAAAGCTGTATTTTTTGTGTGTGGAATACAATGATTAGGTGGATTTTAATTTCAAGACTTTTTGTAGCCTAGAAAAGCAAAATTATAAATGATCCATGTTTAAAATTCTTTATAATTCCTCTCCTTCCTGAAAATATGAATCCAATTAGAAGTCTCCAATGCCTGTTAGTACCTGAGTCTGTTATGTACAGTTATTATTGTTTAATTTAGTGATAAATTTCTTTAAATATCTTTTCTAGATGACATCTTTCATGAGGAAAATAGATAATCCTGCTGTAATCCTCCTGATATTTAGACTGATGCTGGACAATCTTGAGATGTAAATAGAATGTGTGCTCACAAGTACTGTTTGTTTTTTGGCAAATGGCTGCATATACAAGCTTTATCTTTAAACTTCCTCTGAATGTACCTACCTCCTATCATCTCCACAAGGGAGGGTTTATATGTCAGCAGCCATCTACATAGAGGAGAACAGACTCACAGACAGTGTCCAAACTAGGGGCCCTGCCTGGGGATCTTCAATATCACTGACTTGGTTCAGAAGCTGCTTCCCTGGTTGTAGTATATGGGAAACATGGACAATTCCAAATGTAGACTCTTGCCTTTTGCACTGACTTAAGAAGCTTCTGAGGGAAGGGAGGTATTCGTGAATCCCACACATCCTAAAGTGTTATGGTAGAAACTCAGAGTTGCAGAGGCGGCAAAGTGACACCACAGTTGGATGTTATAGTAGAATTTGGGAGACTTTTCTTCCAACCTACTCCTTAGTGGAAAGGTGTGGATCTAGATCTTCCTCTGTGCAGAATAAAATCCCATACTCTTGTAAAGACAGCCCATGTCTAGAAAGTGTGGATCTAGATCTTCCTCTGTGCAGAATAAAATCCCATTCTCTTGTAAAGACAGCCCATGTCTAGAAAGTGTGGCTCTAGATCTTCCTCTGTGCAGAATAAAGTCCCGTACTCTTGTAAAGACAGCCCATGTCTAGAAAGCATCCCTTCAGTTTCTCTAGTTTGTTTACTATCATCATAATTATTTTCATGTGATTTTTATTTGATTCATATAAATTCTTATTTGAATTTATAGATTTTTCTTATTCTCTCTGGTTACAATGCTGGTTACAGTAAGTTTCCAAAAGGGTTGTCGATTATCACTTGCCACTAGGACCTCTATTGTATTGACAACAAAAAGTGTGTAAATAGGGTCTATGGAACCAAACCTATACAATATCTTCACTTCGTTTTTGTCTCCCCTTTACCTAAGTGTTTGAGAAGATGTACTTACCTACACTTAGCAGAGATCTATAAAACTTAAAACAGTCACATCATCATCTCTCTGCTCCGTCTTATTTTCCTCACTAGTCTCTTATCTGTAACTGTGTATTTTCCAAAATCCTGTTAATACCTAGACGTCCCTTGTGTTTTAGTTTGGACAACAATGCCTTTGTGTATTGGACAATAAATACAAGATAATTGCTAGGTCTTCTATCTCTCCTAAGTTTAAACTGAGGCTTGTAAAATAGGAGAAATTAGTTCTGCTTTTTTTAAAAAATGTGCTGACCATGGATGATAATAGCAATTATGTATATATTTTATATATGTATATCTGTGCATATATTTGTATGTGTATATAGATATTTTGTTGTAACAGATTATATGTAATATATAATATAATATGTATTATATATGTGTGTATATATATATATATATGAAATAAGCCATGTAAACAGAGGAGGGAAAGTTTATCAAGAGATAAACTGAAGTGGAACAAACTGCTCTCCTCATGCAACCAAGGAGGAGATAAAGAGAAGAGGAAGAGCCAAGTTTTTAAATCTCCTTTAAGGATACATAGGCTATATTTGCACAAGGCCTCCTACTAAGTCTCATCTCTTTGTTTCCACCACCTCCCAGTAGTGCCAAGCAAGTACTGAGCCTTTCACCGAGTGGCCTTGGGGGAGTATTTGAGATGTTAAAATGTTAGCATATTTCAAAAAATATAGCAGAAAGGATTTTGAAAGTGTCAGACAAATGTTTGTGGATATGGACATATCTCTCCTTATTTAAACAGTACATAATTTATGCATTTTCAGAACATCACCTATTCTCATATGTATGTATGTGTAGTCTTAAATGTTAGTTTTGAAAAGTTTAAAGTTGAGTTTTCTTTCTATAGGCAGCTGCAGATAGAAGGCATCTGAAGTTTCTCTTAATTTTAGAGGATCATTTTAAATGAAATTATTGCTAATGAAAGAACAAAAGGATCATGTCTTGTTTTGCAATGCAACTGTTAAAATGAAGCATACCTTACTGAAGTTTACACTTACGTTTAATCATTTAATCATTTGAGTTCTTTCTAGAAAAATGATGATTTTGTAACCAATGGATTTTTTTAAAAATATATACACTTTTCCCAATGAAGTTGTAATATTATAAAGAGAAAAGGAGACTTCCTTCTGGAAGCATGCATTTTTTTAGCAATAGGACTGTGTGTGTGTGTGTGTGTGTGTGTGTGTGTGTGTGTGTGTGTGTGTG
>LOJH01017729.1:0-12158 GCA_001685095.1 Ellobius talpinus
TTCTTTATTAACCAATGAAAGTAACACATAGACAGATAACCCTCCTACATCATCAAAGCCCTTCCCCATTGACATATCTCCTCCAATAAGGTCCCATCTCCTAAGCTTCCCCAGACAGGGCTATTGAGGACCAAGCATTCAAATGAGTGAGACTGTGAGGGGCATCTTGCCTGCGTGTCTCTCTGTGTACTACCTATGTGCCTAGTATCTATGGAGACAAAAACAAGGGCATTGGATTCCCTGGGACTGGAGTCACAGACCCAAGCTGCCATGAGGGTGCTGGGACTTGAACTGGGGAGAGAAGCCAGTGTCCTTGCCTGTTGTCTCTCCAGCCCAAAGGCCATCTTCTTCTTGTGTTCTCACGGGGCTGAGATGGGGGAGATCACAGCGGCCCACTGCATAAACTCTCACAATGATCTGATTGCCTCCCAACACCCCCACCTTCTAATGCTGTCCCCTGGGAGTTAGGAGCACAGCATCTGGATCCAGGGCGCAGATTTCAGTTTGTAGCACAGTGCTTACCTTTGCCCTCTCCCCTTTCTCCTACTGAAAACTCGTGGCAGCAGAACATCCCATGGCACACACTCGTGGTCCAGGTCCTGCCCGCCTGGCCTCATTGGCTCAGCCAGCAAGGCTCCCTAGCCTTGACCTGAGGAAGCAGCTGTCCTACTCACCACCCTCCCTTGCTGGGATGAGGAGGAGGATGCCCCTCCAGGAAGGGTCAAGGACCGTCTCAGCCTTGAGCTTTTGGAGAAGCCAACCAAGCCAGGTCACGCCAGATAAGCTCAGTGGGCCTCGACTCCTAAACAAGCAAGTCCCTGTGATGACAGCTCTAGCAGCCTGGGATCAGGTTCCTGGGAGTGGCTGTGAAGCTGCACCTGGGACTTTAGAAGCACCTGCCTCATGCTGCCCCAGGTAGGGGTGCCCAGCTGCAGTCCTTCTGCTGTAGCTGATGCTGCAAAGGGCTGGCTGAGACCCCAAAATGTCAAGGAGACACTGCCCATCTTCCAGGAGAGTGCCCGAGGATCACAGATTTGCTGAGCACAGGGCTGGATGCTCAGAGAAAGCTCATGGTCTTATAGATGGACCATCAAAAGCTACACTGCCAACTTTCATTGGTCCTGGTCCTGTCCTCACCTCAACTTCTCTTGATGGTGTCTCCATGGGGAATGGCATCTGGTGTCCTGTCCCCCACCCCTTTTAAATGTCCCCCTCACTTCTTTGTAAATGTAACTACTTCATGTACCTTCTCTCCTCCCCCTAAGATCCGGGCACACTTCTCCAGGGTGGGGCAGAAGGCCGTCCTAGCCATTGTCAGGGACCTTCCCCAGGGAGCAAGGGGCTGTAGTGCCCACCTTTTAAAAACCCAAAACACTGTGCTGGCTGGCTATTTTTCTGTCAGCTTGACACCTGAGAGGAGGGAACATCCATTGAGAAAATGCCTTTGTAAGATTTGGCTATAGCAAGCCAGTGGGGCATTTTCTTAATTAGCGACTGACCGATACAGGAGGGCACAGCTCTCTGTGGGTGGGGATACCCAGGCTGGTGGTACTTGGGTTCTATAAGAAAGTAGGCTGAGCAAGCCTCGAGGAACAAGCCAGTAAGCAGGGCTCCTCTGTGGCCTCTGCATCATTTCCTCCCTCCAGGTTCCAGTCGAGTTTGTGTTCCTGCCTTGGCTTCCCTCAATGGACTGTGATTCAGGATATATAAGCTAAATAAACCTTGTTTCCCCCAAGTTGCTTTAATACCAGTGTTTATCACAGCAACAGCAACCCTAAGACAAGCATTTTTGGGCCAGAGAGGTCTTCTACTCCTGTTCACAGGGGTAGGTGCTCATGCCATCTGTCCTGACACGCTCAGTTACTATCTATCAGGACAGCATTTAGTTAGATGTAAATTCAGGGGCTCCTCTCATTTAAGGGGTAACTCCCTTTTAAAAAATCTACATTTTTAAAGACCCAAAATGTTGCACTGCAAATTCGTGGCGTGGAAACAGCAAACACTATAGATAAAGTAACACCTCCTCCCAACACTGTCTCTCCTGAAGACCCCAGTCCATTTTGTTGGCGTCTCTGTGGCCCTTCTGAAATTGCAGACAGGGCTGCTTCCGACATCAGCTCTGGCCAACTCTTCAGCAAACAACACTTCTCGGAGAACTTGCCCCATCTGCACATGTCCACCTTCTTAACAAACGACACAGAATCGCATACAGCAGAGACTTCATCCTTCATTTAGCCATGCTCTGTTAATAGTTTTGCTATCTCCGTATTCTCAATGTTACAGCTAATTTATGCCTTCACATGTTTTAATGAATAACAGCAAGATTTTGAAAGATCTAGAGCTAGAATTGTTTCTATAGTAATTCAGTAGACTTTTTTTGAGAGAAGGTCTCACTATGTAGCCCACATGGGCTTGAATTTCCAGTCTTGTTGTCTTGGCCTCCTCAGTGCTGGCCTTACAGACACCACCACACTGCTCTGCTTTAACCTCTCCTTATATTTCATATCTCATGTGGAAATGTTTAGACAAACTGCTTGGTCAGTGTTTCTAAGCCTCTTCTGGGAATCTTCATTCTGTGTAGATGTGTGTTTGTGGGTGCACACACATGTGTGAATGTGTAGAAGCGGGGGGCTTCCTCAATTGCTCTGCACTTGACTTTGACAGAGTCTGGAGCTCATTGGCTCTGCTCGACTGGCTGGCCAGAAAGTCCTAAGGATCCTCCTGTTGCCATTTCCCCAGTGCTGAGATGACAGGCACTCACTACCACACCTGACCTTTTTTTTTAAATGTGTGTGCTAAGGATCAAACACAGGTTATCACATTTGTGCAGCAAGCGCTGTTACTGACTGAGCCATCTCCTCTCCTCCTCCTTCATTTTAATGAGCATCTAGATGATGCAAGTGTCCAGGGAGCATCCTTTGAGAGTACAGAAGATCAGTTGCATTAGTTAGCTGTTACCACAGTAACATTAGCCTTACAGGATAGATTCCAGACCTCAATGGCATCGAATTGTAGGTGCGTCCCTTTCCATCATGGATATGCAGGTGAACCACCAGTGTCTGTTCTGAATGGCTTTGCAGGCTCAGAGTTCCAGTTTTCCTTCCTAGGACTTGGCTACAAACTTCAGGTAAAATCCAGGTATGATTGTGTCCTCTTGTCCTGGATCCCAGAAAGAGGGCAGCAACTTCCTGAGGAATCCATACATGTAAAGCTATCACCAAAGCTCCTGTATCAAACCAAGCCTCTCCTACTCTTCCAGGGTTTCCAGATCTGACTGCATCATGATCTCTACCATTGACTGGTGTGGGATAATCTTTTTGTACACTGTGAAGATGGGTCACTGTGATTGGTTTAATAAAATGCTGATTGGCCTATCGCTATGCAGGAGAGAGTAGGTGGGACTTCTGAGAAGAAAGAGAAAGTCAGAGGGATGAATTGAGGTGCGAGGGAGATGCTGGGGAGATGCAGAATAAGGCGGACGTATTGTCACAGGAGAGGTAACCAAGCCACGTGGCAAAACGTAGATTAATGAAAGGATAATTCAGTTATAAGAGAAGCTGGGGGAAAGTTTAAGCTAGAGGCCAGAGTTTCATAATTAATATTAAGTCTCCCTGTCATTATTTGTGGGCTGGAAGTCCTGATGAGAACGTATTACTACGGTTGATGAGACAAGTCACGTGGCCAAACACATGTCAGGGGGGCTTACAAGTGTACCCACTCCTGGTGTGTGGGCTCTCCAAAGTTATGTCAAAGGGGAAGAGAAGACAGGCCCATGTCTTTCAACACCATGTACAGCCATAGTTACAGCTCAGGCTTTGGACCCCGAAGCATTTGGGCTTGCTGCCTTTCTTAAGTGACACTGGAAAAATTTTCTGATCCCCATTGTCACATTGACTTGAATGTCATCAAAGTAGCTTTTATTCATTTTTAGTGTCTGGCTTACATATTCTAATTGCTCTGACAAGATATGGAACCAAAAGCAACTTAATGGAGGAAGAGTTTATCTATCTCATGATTTGAGGAGGGAAGCGCACATCATTGGGAGAAGCCTTGGAGCATGAGCTCATGCCTGAGTTGGTCACCTGCAGCGGAGAAGCAGAAAGCCATGAATGGCAGTGCCCAGCTGGCTGTCTCCTTTTGATTTAGCCCAGCACTTGGGCCCACAGCAGAGTGATTCCCGTATTCAGAGTAGATCTTTGCTGCTTAGCTCACCCTCTCTGGAAAGACATACTCAGAGAGGCATTTTCATGGTGATTCTCAACCCAGTCAAGTGGGCAATGATGATGAACCACCATAGCTTAGAAGAAACTAGAGCCTAGAGCCTGAGTCTGTCATGACAAGAACGCATTAATGGCATATCTGAGCTAGCTCCCACTTCCCTGTGAAACACGCATTTCCCCCACTGTCCCTTAAAGCTCTTTTCAGTTGCGGGTCACACCTTCCTTTGTTCATTATAGCTAAGCTTTGCTTACTTCCCAAGTCTTTTCCCCCCAAAGCTAGAAAATGAAGTTAATTACTGCAGTTCTTCAAAAGTTTCCATTTTTTAAAAGTACAATCTAAAATAGATTTGTTGGGTCTTCCAAAAAATTTATCTATTTCCATGTTATTTTTGAGCTTTTCATTGAACTCCAGAACATGAATACAGATGGGAACATTTTTAGTTGAATAGGATCAAGGGTTCCAGCATAATTAATTACTGCAGGAGATTCGGCCTGACAAATTTTTATGTTGAGAATTATTGACAATACTGAATACTTCAAAATTTTATTTCTCAGTAATTGTCATTTCCTCCTAAATTTAGAGAATCTTACTTTTCTGAATTTGGGAGGAGGGGACCCTCAGAAATTCTGAGGTGATGCTTATCAAAATACTTTCATATTTTGGTGGGGGAAAATAGCTCCAGGGTAAGGCGCTTGCCTCATATGCAGGAGATTTTGGCTCCCAGCATTATACAGAATTAATAATATAAATAATAACAATGATTATGTTTTTATAAAAGCCAACTTTCCACGTGCTAAAAACATGACCTAGTCTAATAGAAACATTTTTGAAATATCAACAATTTTACAGAGGATTTTATTTTAAAATTATGCATATGTGTGTATGTGTGGATATGAATACGTTCACATGAATGTAAATGTCTGTGGAGTCCAAAAGAAGGTTCTGGATCCCCTACAGCTGGACTTACAGACTATTCATGACTGAAGAAGCTAACAATCAACATGGATGTATTAGTTTGGGAACTGCCAATCAAAGTGCACAGACGGTGATACTTTAGAAAACAGAAATGCAGCTGGGCAGTGGTGGCACACACCTTTAATCCCTGTACTGGGGAAGCAGAGGCAGGCAGATCTCTGAGTTCGGGGCCAGCCTGGTCTACAGAGCAAGTTCCAGGACAGGTGGGGCTACACGGAGGAACCCTATCTCAAAACACAAAACAAAACAAAGCAGACATACAAAATGCTGTAAGCCAAAAGTTTGGTTTGTTTCTGTCATTACCCCCAGATAGCATTTCCTCTCTGCACACACATTTCTGGTGTCTCTCAGTGTGTCCTAACGTCCTGTCACATGGACCCCGACAGAGTGAGGTTTACCCTAAAGGCTTCATTTCTATTTAAAAGCCCCACACACACAAAGGGCCTATATTAATTAAAATGAAGTCACATTTTGAGTACTGGAAGTTAAGACTTCAAAATATCAATCTAGGAAAACACAGTTCAGCCCATAAAAACAGATCATGGCCCATCATGGTGTATCTACCTTCAACACAACTACTCAGAAAGCTGATGTAGGAGGATGGCTTGAGCCGACGAGGTAGAGACCATCCTGGGAACCCAGGGAGACACTGTATCAAAGAAACAAAAATAGATTATGGTCAAAATTATTTACAAATTATCAAAAGCATTATTGAAACATAATTTACATGCCTCACACCTTTCCATTATAGACTTCAGTGGATTTTTCAATATCCACTGGCCCGCGTTGCCATCACCCCTGTCCCTTTCAGAACATCTTCATCACCCTGGGGGCCCTTGCCTATCGGCCATCACTCTCCCAATCACAGCCCTCACCCTGCCCTTTAGCATCCACTAATTTATTTTGTCTCTGTACCTTTATGTCCTCTGGATGTTTCTTTTAATAGGACTCATGCAGCATGTGGCCATTTGCAGCTCTCAGTATGATTTTAAGGCTCATTGATGGCAGAATGTATGCTGATTCTTGACTTTTTTGTTGCTAACTAATAGTCCATGTGGTGATTTGAATAAAAATGACCCCTGTTGGTCCATAGGGAGTGGCACTTTTAGGATGTATGGCCTTGTTAGAATAGGTGTGGCCTTGTTAGAGGAACTGGATCACTGGGGCGGCCTTTGAGGTTTCAGATGCTCAAACCAGACCCAGTGTCTCACATTCTCTTCCTGCTGCCTGTCTGTCTAGGTAGAAAACTCTCAGCTCCTTCTCCAGCACCAGGTCTTCATCCCACCATGCTTCCCACCACGACAGTAATGGACTAAACCTCTGAAACTACAAGCCTGCCCCAATTAAATGTTTTCCGTTATAAGAGCTGCCATGGTCATGGTGTCTTCACAGCAATAGAAACCCTAACTAAGACATTCTGTTTATTTGGGTTGTTTCTTCTTTGGCACTGTTGTCAATAAGGCTGTTCTGTGCGTTTGTGTAGGTGTAGATTTTTCATTCTCTTACTGTATGGAATAGAAATACTTAGCCATCTGAATGCAATTAGAGTGTTGCTCAGATTATTGCTATTCAAACTAAATAATCAAGAACTGATAAACTATCTTCAACAATTAGAAGACTTGGGCCTGCCCTGGAGAGACAGTTCAGCAGTGAAGGGTACTTGCTACTCTTCCAGAAAACCAGGGTTTGTTTGCTAGTACCCATCCTGAGTGGCTCTCAACTCCTGTAACTGCAACTCAGCAGCCTCTTCTGACCATCTCAGGCACCGGCATACACATAGTGCGTGTGTGCATTTGTGTACATGCGAGACGCACATATATTTAAATGCCCATTTATCTGTATGTTTAAGAATGGAATAGAATACAATTCGGTAAGCTGTTCTCAATTTTAAAAAAAATCATTGAGAGCGAGTACTTATTTGAGAGACCTTACTGAGGCCTAAAAATACAGTGTTAAAGCTGTGTGTCGTGGCACACGCCTTTAATCCCAGTGCTGGGGTGGCAGAGGCTGATGGATCTCTGTGTGTTCAAAACCAGCTTGGTCTGCACAATGAGTTCTGAGACAGCCTGGGCTATATAGAGAGGGACCCTGTCTTAAAAAGAAAACAAAAAAGTGCAGTGTTAAATAAACTTTTCTGAGCCTCAACTTTCTTTGGAGAGTAAACTGCTCTCAGGGGTATTGATTTGCTCACTGATCTCAGGGGTATTGGTTTGCTCATGAGGAAGTGCCTATAAAAGTGTATGAACTGTTTTCTCCTCACTCTCCCACCTGTAAAGTGGATATCAAAGTGTCCCCTATCAGAAGGTACTTCTGAGCTGACTCACTGAGCGCAGAGCAGGTATAACATAGGAAACAGAGTGTCGTGTCTGTTGAGTCTTACACAATCTAGAGCCGGGAAGGTTGGGTGTGACCCACAGCCGTCCAACAGAGCTGAGGTGACAAGCTGGCTCTGTTGACTGTCCCCTCATTCCTGCCGGCCCACACTGCCCAGGTGATGGAGCAGGATCCAGGGAAGTATTGAACCCGTAGTTATTTTCCTGTGCCTGGCCCTCTGAGTCAGCCTGTAGATCTGGGTTCAGGAGACAATGTGGGACAGGAAAGAGATGTCCTACTAAGTCACCTTTTTATCCAGGTTCTGTTCAAACAGTGACACATGGTAAAGCCTGTCACCCCTCATCACAGCTCAGAAAACTTGCTCAGGCTACACAGCTAAGAAGGTGGGAGGCCAGAAGCCCAGCACAGACCAACAGTATCCAGCCACTGCCTGGTCCGCCTACTGCCTCTCAGGGGACTCAGCTTTTATGCATACCTTTCTGGCTCACAAATCCCTCCTGGATGCACTCTGCCACCTCTATCCACACCTCTCCTCTCTTTGGTCTGAAGAACCAGAGCAGCCACCTTGGCTTCCAGATCAGAGTTCATTTTCTGTATGCCTCTGGGTCCAGACCCTCAGTCTGCCTCTTTTCTCTTTTTTACTGGCTTCTGGGAGGCCGAGGGGCCAGTGCTGGCTTTGGGGTGTCCTCATATAACTGAGATGGATCATCTTACATCTCCTTAGGATGACACTCCAGCCTCCAGTCCAAGCCCCCCATCTCATCTTCTCGCTTCCAAGTTTAGCCTCCCCTTTCCTGGAAAGTGATGTTTGACAGCTTTGGATGGGCTCACAGGTGCCACCAGCAAGCCTGGACTTGGGCTCTTATAAGAAGCCCTCAGCCCTGCAGACTCCATAGTCACCTGCATTCACTTCACGCATATCACAATGACAAGCTGAAAATCATGAGAAGCAGATCATGAGGCAAACCTGCAGGGACAGGGCCACATTAATGTCAGTATTAAAGCCACAAAGATGTCCAGATTTAGTGCCTTCTTTCAGAGGTCCTTGGACCCACACAAAAATCCTAAAGTAAAACTCTAGAGAAGGTAAGAGAATACAAGTATGTTCGCTTCCTTTCTGTTCCCCCTCCCTCCCTGGAGTTCACCAAAACCTCCAGAAAGAACTCTGCCTGGGTTTAGAGGGAGCTGTCTCCAGTGTATCAAGCGAACTCCACAACATAAAAAGCAGTTTGGGAGTTTGGATTCAGATGCCAGGTGCCAGCGTGTCCTCGCTCCCTGCAGACTCTGATTTTGCTCCCTGCTGCCAAGGCCTCCAGCTGATAGCATCCGCAGCCCTGTGACTGGGGTGTGGGACGTAAAAAACACACCAGCCTAGCTGCCAGTCACCACAGGAAACTCTGCTCTTTCCAGACTCAAGTTTATGTGCATCCTCCATAAACTTTATGCTGCACCATGCTGCTGCTAAGCGTGATTTACTTGTAGGGTGTTGGCTCATGGGGTGCAGAGCTTAGGAGAGCCACACTGACCTGACGGTGTCACTCAGACTAAGGACCTCTCCAGAGGCCTCACCTCACAAAGGCTGGGGCCATGGGCTCCCAAACTGAGGCCTTATTAGAGAGGTCTCCCGGTGTGTATGAAGCCCGAGGACTATGAAGGATACCTTGCTAGATTTTGCAGATTGGAAGGAAGTCCCCATGCTAATGCATTTCCTTTTCCGCCATCCACATCCAAAAGGAGCCCATAGTGGGAAGTTTGTCTGTAGGAAAATGTGTAGGTGTATTCAATACTTATTTAAGGTAGATGTGTGTATTTTAAAATGGAGGAAGTTCGGTTTTCTAAACACTTGGAAGAGAAAAGAACTACGAATTAGGAGAGAAGCGTAGACCCCGGAGAGAACGAGGTGAGAAGCGTACAGCAGCCCCAGGGCTCCTCTACCCAGTGCTCTGAACCTGCTCGGACTTAGCTTCACCCAGTCCAGCTGTATGCACCACTTCCAGTCTATTTGTGACAAGGACCAGCTCCCAGAAAGGAGGAAAAAGACAGGACACCCTGACAATAAGCCTCATGGAGACTTTGTTCCATGATGTATTAGTTTTTGTTGTTGTTGTTTTGTTTCGTGAGCTTTTTATTTTTGTTTTTATTTGTTTAGTTTGAGGTGTTGAGGTGTTTTGGTTTGGTTTGATTTTTTCGAGACAGGTTTCTCTGTGCAACAGCCATAACTGTCCCGGAACTAGCTTGTCCTGGTAGACCAGGCTGGCTTCGAACTCACAGAGAGTTGCCTGCATGCACCACCACCTCCTGGCTAGTTACGTTTTTGTCCTGTAATAAACATATTTGATAAGACCATCGAGATGGTTCAGTGGATATGCTGGACAGTTTTATGTCAACTTGACACAAACTAGCATCATATGAGAGGAGGGAGCCTCAGCTGGGAAAATGCCTTCGTAAGATCAGGCTATCGGCAAGCCTGTAAGGCAGTTTTTTCATTAGTGATTGAGATAGGAGGGCTCAGTATATGGTGGGTGGAGACACCTTGGTCTGGTAGTCCTGGGTTCCATAAGAAAACAGGCTGAGCAAGTCAGGCAAGCAGCACCCCTCCACGGCCTCTTCATCAACTTGGCTCCTACCTGACTTGAGTCCCTGCTTTGGATTTCCTCAGTGAACTGTGATTCAGGGTATGTAAGCCCAATAAACCCTTCTCTCCCATCTGAGTTAGGCTTTCTATTGCTGTGAAGAGTCACCATGACCATGGCAGCTCTTAAAAAGGAAAACATTGTACAGTTTCAGAGGTTTAGTCCATTATCTTCATGGTAGCATGCAGGCAAACATCTGCGCCGGAGAAGGAGCTGAGAGTTCTACATCTTGATCCATGAACAGCAGGAAGTGAACTGTTCCACTAAGTGTGGCTTGAGCATATATGAGACTTTAAATCCCATAGCAACATACTTTCTTCAACAAGGCCACACCTACTCCTACAAGGCCACACCTCCTAATAGTGCCACTCTCTATGGACAAAGCATTCAAATACGTGAGTCTATGGGGGCCATACCTATTCAAACCACCGCATTCCCTAAGTGGCTTTTGGTCACAATGTTTCACCACAGCACTAGGAACTGTAACTAACACTTTGAGTAGGGACCCTTCTGCAAAAGCCTGAGTTTAATCCTGGGAACCCATATGAAGGTGGAAGGAGAGAACCAATTCCACAAAATAGTACCCTGACTGCCCTGCCATGTGCACACCATAGCCCCCATGTGCCCCTCTCCCCATAACAGACAATAATAGCAAATGAATCAAATGTAAAATAGCCACAGAGAACAGCTCGAAAGAGGATCGTTGTGACTAGTGGTTTCAAGCTGAGTCAGTGGTCAGCTGGCCCCCTTGTTTCTGGGCTGTGCTGAGGCAGGACTTCAGGGTGGAACACCTCACAGTAGCCAGGAAGCAAGAAGGGAAGGTCCAGGGCTAACACACGTGCTTCAAAGCCACATCTCCCAGTGACTCACTTCCCCAGCAGGCTCCTCCGACCAATAGCCATTCACATATAGACTCAGAGTTGGGTTAATCCACCAATGAGGTTAAGTAGCACCTTTATGATCCTAACGCCTCTCCATAATGTCACCAACAGGGGACCAGGCCTTCAACATGAACCCATAGAGGGACATTTCACATCCAAAATATTTCAGTAAAGTGGCCAAGGGGCCATGCTTTGTCTTCCTCACTGGGCCCTGTGAAATCCCACTGTGAGACACACCACAAAAGAGATTGTATGACTCAACTTCTCCAAGCAAGGGAAATTATGGGCCCCGTGGGAAATTATGGGCTCTGTTAAGTTTGAGAATGAAATTATGCTTGAGTTCTTCATTTTCCTAGTACATTAGTGACGAAAATTCCAGCTTTCTCGGGGTCTTGCCACAATTGAGCCATGTGGAGTATGGGATGAGCAGCCCTTCTGAGTGTCTCTACTAAGGGCTATGACTCAGGCTTCCAACATACAAAGCCACCACCCCCTCCCTAACGCTCCAAGGGAGTTCTCCAGCAGCCTGCCTTCCTCTGGTTAGCAGCAGCAACTTTCTGGAAGATGCCTTGGGGGGCGCATTCCAATACCCATGACTTGGTACATCTTCAGAGCAAAGTTGACTGAAGTTAAACTTTACGGGTTTAAAAGCAGAAATAAAGTTGGTGGGATCTAGTTGTTCCCCCTCCCCTGCATAATCTAGGCCTAGAGATGAACTTAAGAGTTGAAGGTATGTCCTGCCTCAAAGCAGCAGTTGACAGTCTCACTTGATCTTGATTTACCTTTATGTCGCCTACATCTGGATTCATGGGCCCTTTTGATAGTCTCCTTTGAGGAGGTTCCAAGCAGTTGGTAAGTGCTTGCTTTGTAAGCAGGGGGACCCTTTTAATTCTTCCCTTTTAATTCCTGCACTGAAGGTGGAGTCAGCAGGATCCCTGGGTGGCCTGGCCAGCCAGTCTAATGAGAGAACTTGTCTTGATGAGGTGGGTAGTGTTCCTAAGGAGGGTGACACCTGAGATCCTTGTCTTTCAGCCTCCACAGGCATGTATGCATGCAAGCGCACACACATGCACGCACACACAAACACACACACACACACACACACACACACACA
>LOJH01017730.1:1025-20373 GCA_001685095.1 Ellobius talpinus
CTCTATCAAGATATCTCTTTCCTTGCTCTCCCTCTCTGTCCTTCCCCCAACTTGGCCATCCTGATTCCTCATGTTCTCATCTTCTCGCCTTCTTTTCCCATCCCCTTCCTTCCTCTGCCCTACCCCCCACACTCCCAGTTTACTCAGAAGATCTTGTCTATTTTCCCTTCCTAGGGGGATGCACGTGTGTCTCTCTTAGGGTTCTCCTTGTTACCTAGCTTCTCTGGGGTCATGGTTATCCTTTGCTTTGTCTGCTGTCCACTTACGAGTGAGTACATACCACGTTTGTCTTTCTGGGTCTGGGTTACCTCACTCAGGATGATTTTTTTTCTAGCTCCATCCATTTTCCTGCAAATTTCAAGCTGTCATTGTTTTTTACTGCTGAGTAGTACTGTATTGTGTAAATATATCACATTTTCTTTATCCATTCTTCTGTTGCGGGGCATCTAGGTTGTTTCCAGGTTCTGCCTATTACAAATAATGCTGCTATGAGCAAATAATGCAGTGCTGAGCAAGCCCCTACCCTCACTGGGCCAGGAAGAACCAACCCCCCTCACTGACCCTACCCTCTGTTGGCCCCACCCTCCATAGAAGAGCTGCTTCCACACTTGGGAAAGCTGGCCTCACCCCTCACCTTGCCTGGGAGAGCTGCCTCGGCCCCTTGCCTGGGCGGGTGGTCCCAGTGGCCGGGCTGGCCATCTCAGCCACCACCCAGGCACACATCCAGAGTTTTGAGTTGGCACTCCTGAACATCTACCCCATCTTTGACCTGCTGGAGCGTGTGAAGGGCCTGGCCCTGCAGGATCACGGCTGCAGGATCTTTATGACTTGGGGCAACAGCAGGCTATCTGAGAGGAGACTCAGTGAGGGTCCATCAATGATGCTATACCAGAAGCCATAGGCCTTGAACCTGACCAGCAACACCCAACACAATGAGCCTTTGTATGCAAAGCTGTGTGACAAAGGGGTATATTGCAAGATTCACTGCAGCTCCCAAGGCCACTAAGATGAATGAAGAAGAGACGATGGAGAGGAGGGAAAGATGGAGGAGTGAAGGTTTTTTGGTTTATGCTTGTTTGCTTGCTTGGTTTTTTTGTTTTAATTAATATTCTTATTTGTATTCGTATTTTTATTATTTCTTTTTAAGTTTTCCTTTGTGGGGAATTTCTACAAGGGCGAAAGGCAGATACAGAGGGCCTGGGAAATGATGTTCAGTTCCCAAAGAATCAATAAAAAAATCGTGTTTAAAGGAAAAGCAGAAAAGATAGGATTAATGAAGGCTCAGAGAGAAAGGGAGGATAAGTCCATACATAGTGCATGCCATGTGATAGACACTGATCTGGGCTGTTACAGCAATATTCTGGCTTGAGTGTCTCTGCCCCCCCAAGAAACCTTGTGGCGGAGAAAAAAAGGCAAATACTGGAGCCTACTCAGGAGGAAAGGGTAAAGTAAGGGAAGAGACCACAGAGTCTCCTAAGGAAGGTGACATGTGTGGTAAAGAGAGCTCTCACTGAGAAGCCACACTTGAGTGAGGACTTGAAGGGAGTAGGAAGTGGTGTGGCCCCTGGAAGAAAGAATGTAATAGAACAGCAAATGAGAAATTGTTTCCAGTGGGTCTGGGCCTGAAGGAGCCAAGGAGACATTGTGGGGACAGTAGTGAGTTGAGGTACTTTGTGGGATGAGCTCTGAATGTGAGGTGAAGCTTTGGGAGAGACAGGCAGGCCTTGGTGTTCTTAGTCTTGAGGTGGTAAAACCTGGCAGTGTGTGCCCAGGATCCTGCCGACTACTGTGTCAGGAACTTGCATCTTTAAATGGCTTTACACTTCATCTTCAGTCGCATTCCCACAAAATGCAGCAGAACTCCGTGCTTGCCTAGTGAAGGAACTGAACTTGGAGAAATTAAAACCATTCGCCTTTTCATTATCTTCTCATTAATAAGGACTTGGATCACCATAAACCATCATGGGCAGGAGCTGTCCTGACAGTGCCCTGCGCTTCCCGTGATCATGTGGAACACATACAGACGCTCAAGTGAAAGGGGTGTGGTATCGGTGGTGGTTTCAGTGAGAAATGTTCCCCACAGTCTTGTGTATTTGAATACATGGTTGCCAGCTGGGGGAACTGTTTGTGACACTGATGGCACCCTTAGGAAGTGCAGTGCAGACTTGCTGAAGGAAGGTTGTCACTTGAGGCATTCTTTGAGGGTGTTAGCCTCTCCCTACTTTTAGCTCTTGCTCTGCTTCCTGGATCCAGTTGAGATGTGATGTCCACTGTCCTGCTCTAGCTGTCATTCTTTCCCCACCACGATGGATGTTTAGCTTCCTGGAGCCATAAGCCCAAATAAACGTATACACATTGACACTCATTAATACAGCAACACATAGCTGATTTCAACCATAAATTGCATATAAGATGGTAGGCTTACATTCATGCTCTTTCAGGAATGGGGATACATTGAAGACTGATGTTGGTCAGTGTTCATGCTTGACAAGCACTCTGAGCAAAAGCAGGGCTGGGGCTTAAATTTCTGTTGCTACAATCTAATCGTTATCAATTGAATGGTAATAGGGCTGAGAGGTATAGGGTGCTCTGTGTGTGTGTGTCTGCACACACATGTGTGTGTATTTACAAAGTTTCTTCCTACCTTCTTCTTGTCTGGTTGTTATTGCATCTAAAGGTTAAAGTGGATCTAGATAATGGATATTTCTCAATTCTCAGATTCTAGAAAAATACTCTTAAATGTTCAATACTTTTATGACTTTTACACTTTTTGGAAAGCCTTGTGTTAGAATTTCTATGTAGAGACCACTAGTGTAGCCTGGGTTTTAGCTTTTTAGTTTTAGTAGAGGAAGCACAATAATTCACCCAGTAAATACATACAGAAGCAAAGCTTTGCAACCCCTGTACTATTTTTCAGTATTCCACCATGTTCCCAGTTACCCTCTCTGAGTTTCTGACCCTGTGTCAACTTCAAAACTTTGCTGTGGCTTTGACCACATTTTTGATGCCCCATTTTGGATTGTTTTTGGTGGAGAAATCTACTACCAGTTCAAAATAGAACAGCCTGCGATTATGGCGCCGTTATTAACGTCTCTTATAAATGTTTCTGTTTCAATGAAAATGGGAAGAGAAATAATCAATTGTATTACAGTTGTCAGCCACGTATATTGAAATAACCAAACTGAGATAATGTGAGGATAAATACGAATGCAATTAAAGTTTTTAGAAAACACAAAATATCACAAATATCTGAGAAGCCAAACCCAAACCACTTGCTGTATTCTTATGGATTGACGACCCAAGCCCACAAAATTGAGGTGTTTGATGGAGACTTAATGTTAGGGGATGGATTCCTCTTTTTTTTTCTTTTTTGCACACAGCACATAACCACAAGTAGTGCAAAAGAAGCTACCTTCAGCAATTTTTATTTCAATCAACAAGGAGAAAATACCGTGAGTCCCAGCTGGGAAGAACAACCAATATCTTGATGCTGATGCTTCAGAACTGAGTTAAGACATTACTAACCGCCGATTATGTATCTTCTTATTGAACTTTTCCACATTTATGCTAATTTGGTCATTTGTATCTGTTTGAGTCATTACCCAATTTCTCAGCAAATTCATTCTTGAAACACAGAATGCTTACTGAACACAATAGCATGAGCCATGGGGTTGGTCTAAAGAGGCTTTGGCAGTTCCTTGACTAATCAGCTGTGCACTGGGTTTGCTGTGTCTCTTGTCTCTATTCTTGTGGAAAACAGGGACTCCTTGGGAAAGGAGACCTCATCCTCAGTCTCAAAAGTTGTTCTTCTTGTACCCTCTCTTCTTTCTCAACTGCTCCACTGACCTAAGGAATGAAGTTTGGTTGCTGATCAGATTTGGAAATGTTGGCTTTTGTAGGTATGGAGGAGATAGGAGGTGGCTCAGTCTATAAAGCCACTTTGGGCAGAGGAAAATAATGGGGTCTCTCACTGAAGAACTGGTGGATCGGCATCCGGGAAGTGGATTGGGGTGAAGTAGAACGGGAGAGTAAATCCAGTCAAGTTTCAGAAAAGGAAGGACCTTTTATACTGTTAGTATTTTAAGGCACGTCCAGTGATTTGAACAGCTTGTGGGAAGTTGGAGACAGAAGTGATCATGCTCTCTGAATCTCTCAAAACATGGCCAGCTGTGAACAATTATTTCATGGGTTTTCTATAATATCCATAAGTTGCCTAGCCTGTCTTTTGTAAAGAAGCTTCTTTCAAAATATATTTCCTGTGAGCTGAAGAG
Organism: Ellobius talpinus; assembly: GCA_001685095.1. Taxonomy (NCBI): domain Eukaryota; kingdom Metazoa; phylum Chordata; class Mammalia; order Rodentia; family Cricetidae; genus Ellobius; species Ellobius talpinus. Next base: position 5,297 of record LOJH01017730.1, read on the forward strand.
ATGGCTTAGTGCTTAAGGCACTTCCCGCTCCTGCAGAGGAACTGGGTTCATTTCCCAGCACCTCCATGGCGGCTCATAGCTACCTGCAACTCCAGTTTCAGGAAATCCAATGCCCTCTTCTGATTCTGTGGGCACTGAATGTGCATGGTGCACACACAGACCAGCAGGCACTCACAATACAAGTAGGATAAATTAATCTTGAAAATATACACGCATACTATATTTCCATGTCTAATATCCTTCCCTCATAACAACTGCCTACTAACACTCTTACAAGAGCCAAGATTTGAATTTGGCTAGAGATATTAAAAGAGAAACAATTGTGACTTTTGATTTTCTCGTACTTTGTATACCATGATGGGAACCTACTGAGAATGGACAGTGTCCTTTTAGGTCATTTATTTATAAAAATTGATAAAAAATGATGGTTTCTAAGAAAATACTTTCATGAATAAGGTTCTTTTGTGTAATCTTGTATACTCTGTGTCTACTTTTGATATTTTAGAATATTTTTAAGCAAATGGTCTGTTAGGATCCACTAACACAGAAATGAATCATGTTCTCAAGGTCGGGTGCCAAATCTCCTAAAAGAACTAGGTCTCTTTCTTTACAAATTTGAAAATGATTAAAACAAATCATTATAGTAATAAAAGTAACCAGCTCCCTTCCCTCCCTCCTTCCCTTTCTCCACCCCTCCCTCTCTCTATCCCCCTCTTCTCCCTCTCTCTATCCCCACCTCTCTCTCTTCTCTCTCTCTCTCTCTCTCTGTGTGTGTTTAACTCTGCCTATCTCGATGTGTTTTCTTATTGAATCCTATTTTCTCTTTGATTATCTAGTGCTTTCTGGCTTAGTAAGATTTTTCTTTCTTGCTCATGGTTAGGTTAACAAACACAGGAGAAGCAAGGATGATTGTTTGGATTAAAATTTATTTATCTTCTTTACTAAGAATATTTTTAGAAGTTGGCATGTGGTAGCACTAAGTGCTTTTCACCTGAGATGACCTTATCTCAATGTTTGGAGTATCCCAGCGCAATGTTATGTTTTTAAGTGAGGGTGGTCATGGTTTGTGGCATCACTCACACTCTTGCCTTTACTCTATGTGCTCTGTGCCTCTTGTTGTTCCTTCTGCCAAATTCTGTTCCTGCCACCGTGCACTCTACGCTCCCCCTTATCTCTGGACTATAGAGGTATCCCTCAGTCTCAATTTCACAGGCAGAAGCTCTCAGCTTAGGATGCTTTACAGGACTTCCAAGGGAAAAAGCCTTAGGTTTGGCAGGGGAAGATAGAATAGATTTAATAGAAATACTTTTCCCCTACTGGATTTCCAAAAAACATAGCCAGCACATTATAGATCAAATTCCCTGTCTTTCTATTTTTTTTAAGGAGTAGGAGATGATATAAGTGACTTATTCTCCAAATCTTTCTCATGACCTGGAATGACATTTCCACTAAGAAACACTGTCCAAGTTAGTCATCTTCAGGACCACAGCCCAGCTGCCTAGAATCCTAGCCTCTGTCACTTTCTCTGAAATTGACACGTCTCTCCTCTGTGGTAGTAGCCACACATCTCTGCACACTTCTCCCTTCACCCTGGGACCTCCACCCTCATCTTCCTGAAATCACGTAGAAAACATTATCTCTTGAAACCTGTTTTAGCTTGTGCGTCCCTTCTAATATCAAAATTCGTTACAATCAGTGACCAGTGGCTACCAATGGGTTACGTCATATGGCTTGAGTTGATTTGGATGAAGCCACAGGCTTGGTGAGCATGGCCCTGCTAATGGTTCACAGGGTCTTGCTCTGCTCCCTGAACCCAGAGTGTAAAGTTAGCTTTCAAACCTTACTGATACCACAGAGCCTTTATCTCCCACTGTCCTTTCTGAATGACCTGAAATGGATTTCTTTCCTTTTTTCCCCTGAAAGTGGAAGGATAGAGAAACTTCTGTGAAAATTACAAAGATGTGCACAATCAAAACCAAATGAGGGCCACATTTCTTCATTTTTAGAGACAGCGGTGAAGATTCGTAAACAGATGTACGGCCAAGTAAAGTATTGCTTTGGTACACTCTGTCTCTGTGAAAAAGCCTCCTTAGTTTGGCCTTGCAAAGTGAGTGTTCAGGTCTGAGATTTCGACTGCAAGGACTGTTTATCCTAAAATCTCACTTGGAAAGAAATGTTTTACCTCCCCCTCCCCCCACTTTTGTTGGTCATCATCTTGTATTTCTGTTTGCTCACTTGGTTTAGGTAACTACACATAACAGTTATAATAATTAATATTCATAAAACACCTGGAACATGCCATGCATGTAATCGATGCCTTTCCCAGAATATTTCATTTAATGTCCGTGTTGTTCTTTACAGTGGATTTTACTATTCCCATTTTATGGATGGAGAAAGGCAATCTCGGAGAGGTAACTTACTTGGTTGAAATCTAGGTCACAAGTTCTTGCTCCATCTTGTATTTCATTTTCTTTTGGGATTCAGTTTTACCTTGGAATACATCATTCTCAAACCAACTCGGCATTCAGCAAGTAAGCCTGGGTGTTCTGAGAATAGGGCTTGGTGGGAATAGCAGCCTGAAGGGTGTTTAGATAGTTAATCTTGTCAAAATGATGCTCGTTGCCTCTGAATTTGTGCCTTCATCCCTTGCTTCATGTGGAAGGAGTAATTAAGAGCTTGGTTTTAAAAGGTCCCCTGTGGACTTACATGTAGAAATCAAAATAAATAAATAAAAGAATGAATTGTGTTACCAAAGGATATTATCTCTTCTAATTATTTATGTTAGAAGCTTGGGTATACGATTTGCTACGCTTATCCTTGTGATGTCATCTTAGCCAATGTTCTATTGCTGTGAAGAGACACCATGACCACAGCAATTTCTATAAAGGAAAGCACTTAATTGGGGTTTGCTTACAGTTCCAGAGGTTTAGTCCATTGTCATCACGGCAGGAAGCAAAGCTGGGTGGTGCTGGAGAAGCAGCTTGAGAGTTTCTACATCCAGATCCACAGGCAGCAGGAAGAGAGACAAGACACTGGGCCTGGCTTGAGCTTTTGAATCCCCAAAGCCTGCCCCCCATTGTCACACTTCTTTCAACAAGGTCACACCTACCCTCATAAGGCCACACCTTCTAATCCCTCTCAAATATCCACTCCCTAAGGGCCATCCATTTAAGTCTATGAGCCCATTGGGGCCATTCCTATTCAAACCACCACAGACACCATACAGAATTTGTTCTTTCCAGATATTCAGTGTGTTGTTTTGGTTTGTTCTCCTGTCTTTGTCTTCTTTCTGGTCCTACCTTCTTTGGGTCTCCTACCCAGGCTCTAAATTGCTTCTCTCCCCAATGCTGTCTTGGTTTTGATGTGGTACACTAAAAACTTCAGCCCTATTCCCCTTGGAGCCCTCTGTTTCTCTTCCTATTTATTCCTTTGCTTTAAGGTCTCTGTCTTTACCTCCTCAATGAATCTGGTGCATAGGCAATGACTGTGCAGTTCCTGGCTTTCTTTTCTTCTTCTTTCTTAAAAACAATCTTTTTAATTAAAAATAAATTATGTGAATATTTTTGTGTATGAGTGTATACACTTGGTGGGGGGATAAACCACCATGCTCATTAATCCTGCTTTCCTATAGCTCTAATCTTTTTGGTTGTTCCCTGTAAACTCTTAGTCTACTCTGTAGTTTTGATTTCTAAAACTTGACATAGTTTTAGTATCATTTTAAATCTAATTCTGCCTAGTTATCATCATTCTCTATTTTAATGATAAATTAATATTACTTTTCACTGGTAGCATTATATTAAACAATTTTCTTCATGGAAGTAAGTTTGGATTCTGTAGAATAAGCAGCCAAGAGTGAACCTGCTGGGTGGGACAACACATCTATTTTTAGTTCTAGAAGAAATTGCCACACTCTTCCAGAGAGTGGCATCATCTTCTATTCCAGCAATACACAAGTATGTGTAAGGGATGCAGTTTCTCCACATCCTTGTTAGCTTTTAGTATTGGCTAGTGCCACAAAGGTTTATTCCATTCATTCAAATAGGCTTGTTTGTAATAGTCTGAGATCAAACTTGCTCAGCTATTGATTTTTTTTATTGATAGTTTTTATGCCTACCATACTAGAATACACACACACACACACAATGTATGTTGCTACAGTCTTTGCCTATGTCTTATTATTGCCTTACTCCCATGTGTTTTCTTTCAATGTTTTAAATTAATTCATTTAGTTGGTGTATACAGTAATGGGTATGTGATGGTTGAAACTGTCAGCTTGACAAGATTTAGAATCACTCAAGGTATATCTTTGAGGAAGTTTCTAGACTTGGTTTAATAAGGTAAAATAATTTACCTAAATATGGGCAGCTCCATTCTACATGCTGTGGTCCTACATTGACTAAAAAGGAGAAAGTGAGTTGAGCATCAGCTTCTCTCTCTCTGTTTCCTGACCATGGGTGCAATGTAACCAGCTGCCTCCCAATCCTGCTGTGATGATGCCTTATCCTGTGTCTGGACGACAACATCAGTCAGGTCCCACCCGGTTTGTTTGTCTGGGTTTGGAGGACAGTGTGAGGATTAAGAAATGGCAGATAGAAGAAATCAAGATACAAAATAAGAGATATAGAATAGAGTCATGAGGGCAACCCAGTGAATATTGAATCTGCCTGAGTTTATTTCCCATAGGCTTTATAGACCCCAATCCAGAGAGGAGCAGGAAGACAAAACACTTCTTTACCAAGATACAAGGAACAAACAAAGTAATCACCTTCTCAATACCCCAAGCATCAAGAAGCCACAGTCTAGGTCAACACATCCTGTTAGTAGCCACACCTTTTGTCAAACCTCCTGTCAATAATCTTGAAGGAGCAAGAATAGTCCTGAACTCTTTGACCTTTGGTCAAGATGGAATGAATCCACATCCATGGGCTTCCCCACAATGATGGACTGTCCGCTGGAGCTAATCCTCAAGATGCCTCTGCCAGGTGTTTTGTTACAGCATTGAGAAGCATAACCGACACAGTGGTGTCATAGTTTTTCCCCATGGATGGATCTGCACTTTCCTAACACGTACCTTATAATGCCCTTCCCCGTCCCTTCTTTGTCTCTTGTGGGTCCTTCTCTCACCCCCAAGAACTGGCAGTACTCAAGTGGCCAACAATGTTCAGCTTGTTTCCATGGGCTTAATTGCTGTTTGTTTACTTTTCCTTAGTGAATTATTTATTCAAATTATCTACTTTTTCTTTTTTATCAGAGGTTTTTTTTGTTTGTTGTTGTTGAATTCCAAGAGTCATTAAGGCACAATTTGTTGAACATGGTTTGTAATTTCTGCTCACTCTCTTAATGGTCTAGAGCAAAAGTTTGAAATTTTGATGATGCTCAATTTCTATCTTCCCTTTATTGATCATATTTGTGGTATTGAGTCTAAATTTTCCTTTTCTATTTTCTTCTCACAACCAAACCTGGGGTCTTGTACCTGCTAGGCCCAGCTGAGAATTTGTTGCTTATAGAAAATTCTGGAAGATTTTTTTCCTCTTATTTACTAAAAGTTTTATAAAGTTATATGTGTTTTAGTCTCAGATTCATTAAAATTAACTTTTGTTTATGACATAAGATTTTGATCAAGAGTCCTGTGAAATCTCTTATTTAGAATAGTGATATTAAAAAGGCAGAGGTTAGGTTGGTTTTTAAAAATATTTGACTTTTATTTTTAACTTAGGAGATGACTAGGGCATTGGGAATCTCAAGTGCTGAACGATTCCAGAAGAGAATAAAGAAAGGTGGCCATCTCAGCATTTTAGTAAAGGCAATTGAGAACTCCATATTGCTTGAGAGTGAGGTAAGTGCATGCTAGATGGTGGTGGATTGTTTCCCATCACTTCTGTTGATCCGTAGACATGATTAATGTCCCCATCCAACTGCCACAGGGCCTAGTTTCTTCTGTAGAGAATGAATTTTCAGTTGAATGACATTAAGTAAAAGTCCCCCTGTTTTACCTATGCTTATCTTGCTCATTTCATTTTGTCCTCTGGAAGAAAATACCAGAGATCACCAAATTTTTCTACAATTTTCTGTCTCTTTCTCTTGAGACAAGGTCTTATTTGTAGCCCAGATGGCCACGAACTTATGATACACTTAAGTCTGACTTTGAACTTGTGGCTGTCTTACTTTCTTTCTGTTAGTGTGAGCCTCACACTAATCTATAATTTTCTTTTTAAGAGATAAATTTATTTCATTAATTTTAGAAAAGTATAGTTATTTCTTCCCGGAAGGGATCTGAGGGAGGCTTAAGTTAGGTGCTACTGATCCAATACTTAGCATAGGCTAGACATTGTCTTAAGAATTTTGTATAAAATGAAGACTTTTCACTGAAGTCTTCAAAAGGATATTTTTAAATTAACTTTTTATTGGCTTGTATGTGCATGGGTGTCATGATGGGTTGAAGTCAGAGGACAACTTGCTGGAGTCCCAGGTATGGGTCCCAGGTATCAAGCTCAGACCACCAGCCTTAGCAGCAAGCAACTTTGCCCCACTGAGTCACCTCACTAGGCTGTGGGTGTCCTCCGTTATGATTTTCACTTCACAGACAAGACTGCTTGAGAACAGAGAGACTGACGAATATTCCCAGGCTTTTACAGCTGGGGATACTTAAGCTGTGATTCAACTTAGGCAAAGTGGTCTCCAAACAATATGCTTAAATCATTTCTCCACCCAGCATTCTCTCTATCTTATCCTTCGAATATAAAAAGACAGCTCAAGAAGGCTAAGAAATTTCGTGTAGTGGCTAATTTCCATATGAGAACCCAGTTTAGCCGAGATACATAGCAAGTAAAATAGATCTTAGCATGATAAATCCCAAGTATTTCTCTGTGCATGGGAAAGAAAACTAATGACTCAAATATTTATTATAATACTCTGGGCAACTCCATTGATGAATTTCAACCTCCTCATTGGAGACGTATCAAGAAATACCCACTTGCTAGTAAGGTGATTATGATGTCATTGGGATGGATTTCAAGGGATGTGGTATTCTGATGACAGACAGATTGGTTTGCAATTCCACTGCCCATTGTTTTGTGCATTCTTGTTCACTCAGGAATGGTGACGGAGATGTGTCTCTCTCTCACATGCTTCTCCTTCATTAGGTAAAGATAGAAATGGCCTATCCACAAACGTCACCACAAATCTGCACTATCATATGACATCCAGGTCACAGATTTATTTCTGAAGCAATTTTATTCTTAGTTTCCATCATCCCCCTGAATGGAACAAGAATTTATAGCTCGCCAGTAAGTCCCCAGTTCCTAGCAAGGCAAACACTCTGAAGCCACACAGAAAATTTCTGCAGAGCCCATGGGAAGCTCAATGAAAGAACTGCATTGTGTGCTATTGGACTTTGCGTGATTTTTGTCTGAACAAGATGTGTTCCCTGCTCCTAGGGACACTGCTAGAGTGTTTCAAGTGATGTAACCAGCTGTCCTAAAAATATCGGAAGTAAAGTAACAGAGGATCCAGCTAAAAGTATAAAGCAAGAGATGCTTAACATGTCTGTTGACCCAGCTCAGGATTAAGACCATATGAGTACAGAAAAATAGAAACATGGGGAGATTGTATTTATTCGAGTAATGGTGATGTTGCTAACAATTTAAATTTAATTTTTTGAGTGGAGAGGCATTATAGAAAATCTGATATCATATACTGAATGCTATAAGAATCTGCCACCTGCTTACTGTACCCCAGTCCAGTTCTTTGTTCTCTGTGATTCCCCTTATTCTCTGACTAATTGCGATGGTTAAACAAGGAGTGGTATAAAGAATGACACACATTATAAACACACCATGTGCCCATCTAAGTCCACAGAGCACATTGACTTTTATTTGTATTATATAAACCATGTACTTCTAACTCAGCGTCTCAAAAGAAAGGAACGTGTTAAGATTTCCCTATCATATTTATATTTGGCTTTCTACCTGGGCTGCTCAGACTGTTTGCTAGGAAGAAGTCTTTAAAAGAGGGCAATTTCTCCTGTGCTGTCAATTTTCTTTCAGAAGTCAATTTTGCAACATCATGAAATTGCTATGAGTGTTTCCAACACTTTCTCTAATACTGAGCAGCCACCGTCTGTGAATCAACATGCTGCTTTGAGGGCACTCATGTTGCTGGTACCCATTGGCCTTTTGAGCCTTTTTTGGACATCTGTTGCTCAGCATCCTTGTCCCTGTGGGAACTGTCCTTCCTCTACTCCATCTGCCTCCAGAAAGGTTACAAAATGGAAAACCTTGCCCCTAGCCCCTCTGGAAGACAGGGTGCATCTATCATGGTCCTGGCTGGAAACAGATGGCAACCTCAAAGTGGGAAATATGAGGATTATTTGATAAGAGTGTTTCCACCGGGGACAGGGTTCCAGAAGCCAGAGCTACTGCGGCCTTCAGGTAAGGAACAGGGGAGTACTGCAGCTGCCGCTAAACTTAAGACAAAGGAGGTGTCTTAGAGTTTTTATTGCTGTGAAGAGACACAATGACCATGGCAACTCTTATAAGGGAAACATTTAATTGGGGTGGATCTTATACAGTTTCAGAGCTTCAGTCTATTATCATCAGGATGGGGGACATGGCAGTGTGGAGGCAGACATGGTGCTGGAGCTGAGAGTGCTACATTTTACAGGCAACAGGAAGTCAACTGACTGTCTCACTGAGGGAAGCTTGAGCCAAAGAGGTCTCAAAGCCTACCCCCCACAGTAATATGTTTTCTCCAACAAGGCCATTCCTCCTAATAGTGCCCCTTTCTTTAGAGGCCATTTTCTTTCAAACCTCCACAGGAGGCGATGCCACTAGCCTCTAGAGAGCCCCTACACCTACCTGACAGGGATAATATTTGACAATACCTGAAGCTTTGAAGAGGGTTGTTTCAGGGACAAATTAAAAGGTAACTTAAGAACGATGCTATAACCTCTGCATTTGCACAGTTTCTAATCTCATGTAAATGTCCTCCATTGTTCAGACCCAATAAAAGGAGAGAAAAGAGAATCCTTCCAGCTTTTATTAAAGATATCTCCCTGTCACAGATCAGGGAGAGAGAGTGGATCATAGATCATGGCAGTATCTATGATTTCATTGTCTGGATAGGGTCCCTCGTAAGAGAAGGAAGTATAGTATTAAAGCTGGAATTCCCAAGGGAACATAGATGGTTGGCCTCAGGGACATCAGATGATGTTGCCAGGGAGGTGGCTACTGGGTACCTGTAGTGATTGGTATAATCTCAGCCATTGCTAGTCATTGTTTGGAGAATTCCTTCCCCGAGAGATGTAAACAGTATCCATCCTTCCTCTTAAGGGCTCAATAACAAATCCAGGTACAGTTCCCCCAAAGTCATTCTGGAATCCAGAGAGTTTATTAGGCTGACTTAGAGAACTTGGGGGAGGGACTGCTTATATCCACACTGGGAGGTCTTCACCTGGAGTGAATGATGGCTGTGGTGTGAATGAGTCTTCCCTTGCAGTTAACCTTTCCCTTCCTGTATCTGTTAGTACCTCTGAGACCACCAAGGCCAATTGGAATTAAGAAAGAAGCAAATGGATGGGATGTGCCGGGGAGAGGGCAAGAATTTCAGGGGAGGGGCCAGTGATCTCCTCTACTCCCTCACTCTCTGAGGGAAGTCAGCTGTCAACAAGACAACTTGTGATGGTGTCTTGCAAGCAGGCAGGGTGGATCTGGTTAAGATGGTGACTGTTTTTCTCAGAGGACTGAATCCTGCAAGCACCATAATGACCATTTGTTTCTCAGTTTTGACCATAATCAGGAAATCAGCAGGGCCCTTTTCCTGATCTCTTCTCCCTTACAATAGGTGATTTCAGCACAGTACTGAAGCTGAGAGCCAGGGTGCCCTTCAGTGGGGAAGCCAGTACTCTCGTGGGAGAGAAGGGCTTCTGTTTATTAGAAGGGACATGCGATGTTGGTTCAGGGCTAATGATTCACTCTCTGTTTTCTTTGCAGGAAATACGACTTCATGGAACTGTCTGGCCTTGGTAGAAGCAAAGGCACGGATTATCTGCAAGAGGAGTTGGGAGACTTTCAAAGGCTTCTGTCCTGATGTCATATTTCAGAAGCAGGAACCTTGGTCTTTGGGTGGATGTACTCCACAATGCTTCTAATGCCTAAGGAAGAGCTTTTCATCTCCGCTCTTAATGCCATTCCTATCCTGCAGAGCAGTGGGATAAGAGTCTATGAAGTACCTCAGTCTTATACACCATGCACTGGCCTTTCAGAGAGTGTTTTCGAGAACCACCAACTGTTGTTCAGTAAACGTACACTATCACACTGAGTCAGGGGAAGGATGAAGCAAGAGAGGCACTTGGAGTAAATAAATAAATGGAGAGGTGCTTTGGCTAAAACACTGAGTGCCCCCAGGCTGTATTTTGTCTTCAATGCCGGTCACAGACTGTCTAGAATGCCCCACTGGACAAGGAGTTCTCAGTTGTCATTTGGAGCATCAAACCAGGCAACTTCTGACTGAATGCATTGGTGGGATTTTATATTAGGCACAATTGCTTTAATCCCTCTCCATACTGATACAGGTGACAGCTTCTAGCAGGTGGTGATCTCTGGCTCCTTGTCCAGCATTTCAACTTCTCTGATATATCTGTAGCTTCCCCCCCCCAGCAACCCTACAGTTGGCTCCCTTCCAACGGGCTCCACTTAAAGACCTGTCAACCCAAACATGCAACCAGAATTGGAGGGTAGGTGGACGTCTGTCTCTTCCAAAGCTCTGAAAGGCAGCTCCATTTCTGAAGGGCATTGCTAACTTCCAGTTATAAACATAAACTCCATGTGTGTTAGAGTTCAAATCACCAGTTTCACGTGGTGTGGTTACAGGGTCTCATATGATGATATCAGTTGACCTTCTGACTCTCAGTAACAGATTCCATAGAAACCTGTCTTCGTTTCCATTCATGGGGTTAGAGTTTTGTTCCACAGAGAATTGTCTTCATTTCCAAGCATGGAGGCAGAGTTTCCTTTTAAGCTTGAAGCTTTATAGGTGTGTGGGCATGTGCCCATTTGTGTGCATATGCCTGTGTGCCTGTGTGTGTGTGTGTGTGTGTGTGTGTGTATTCTGAAATTGAAATTTCTTAACCAGAATGAAGACTTCAGTTCATTGTGAGGTTTCTGTATGCCGGATCAGTCTAAGAGTTTTTACCTGAGGAGTGAGTTAAAAGATGGTTGTGCCATTTATTGGTGCTAAGATGTGCCTAGCACCCTGCAATACTTAACAGAAATGAAACGATAATAGCTACTCTGTCTTGATCATACAATAAAGGAATGACTTATCACAGAGCACACCACAACAACTAATCCTCCATCATTCTAGCTTCACGGTCAAACAGTCAGCATGTGGCTTGTGTCCCGACTTGACCCTTTTGTTATGTAAAGTGGTACAAACTGATGAATCCACACAGACATTTCTTTGGGGAGATGACTAGTGGTTTTTGTCTCTCAACCTCAGATAAAGAAAACAGGCTTCTTGGAATCGGGAGGACAGAAGAACTTGGGAATCCGAGACTGTAACTAGTTGGCCATTGCGGGATCCTTTCCCTGGAAGTACGCTGGTACAGGGTGTCCCTCATGTGCTCAGGTCTAGACGACCTCTAAGTTTCCCTGCCTCTGGACATTCTTTGCTGCTTTCCTAGGGAAACAAGGACACAGATGCACTGCCCAAGGATGTAGAATGAATCAGCATCTACTTGAAGATTCTGATTCCCAAACCTGGGCTGTGGCCTTAGGGGATGTGGGAACCAAAGCTGCTTTTACTGATTGTTTTTTGTCATAAAAAAGGTTTGGGAATCATTTTCTCATCAATAACACTATTGATTTTCAACTATTGATAGGTTTTTAAAAAGACATTTGCATGTAAATTGAGCAGGCTCAATGATCAGCATTTGCATTTATATTAGCAGGGTGCTTATTGCCATTAATTATTTATTGTGCTTAGCTCTCTCAAAAGTGAGATTTTGCCCTACATTTCAGAGCTGAAGCAGGTTTCTAAAGGCAGGTGGTACATTACCAAGCTCAGCATGGGTTAGCATCTTACCCCACCTAAGCCTGTGAAAAAGACTTCCATACATAGGTGGGCACTCTGCTACACAGACTTGCTTTCATACGAATCCTATTGTTTGGAAGTTCCATCGTGCGTTGTTATGGAAACCTTTGGTTCATTTGTGCTAGTGTGTTTGGCTAACTTGTACAGTGGAAATCTTTCAGATGTTCACAAAAGCAGAGAGAAAAGTCTCACGAACAAGGATGCACAGGAACCTGCACCAAAACAGCAAGCAATGTGTTGACACTTTCCTTCTGTCTATGATCACTTCCTTGTTCTCTGTTGGATTTTGTTTACTGAAAAATTTTCAAGTCCATCTTATATGCCGTGGATAGCTTACCAATAAATCCTTCAGAGAACAAGTGAGGACTTCAAACAAAAATGTCAGAACCCTGATGCTAATGTCACCCCTACCACAGTTAGCCTCATTATCCAGGGGCCCTTTAGTCTTGGTCTCAGGTCATTTGATGTCTCAAATCAAAAGCCAGTGTTCGTGGTTGTTTTACTTCAGTGTTTTCAGTGTGAGGAGAATTCATGGGAAACCACTATGAATCAAAAACAAGGACAAAACAGACTACACTAATTTGTCCCTGACCTATTCTCCTCATCATCATGTAGAGAAGACAGGCATACTAAATTACCCTCAGGCACAGTGCAGGGAAGGCTGCCCGAAGCTCTTTGTCTCGTGCAGTAAATGTCCAGGTGAGGATAAGGGTTCAAGTTGAAGCTAACACAAGTGAAGGGATTGCTGTGTTTGACTAATTCTACTGCTTACTGTCTGTCTTAGCCTGCTAAATTCCCTCAACAGTTCCGTAAGGCAGACACTCTCATTATCTCTGGTCTGTAAAATGAAATACATATTGATTAAATAATGTAGGTTTTGAAAAGTGGGAAGACCTTTGGCAGGATATTGGGCGGTGAAGAAAGAAGCCAGGGTGTTGAGTTCATATTGCCTGATGCACGGGGGCCAGGAATGGGGGTTAGGGAAAGGGAAAGGAAAGATTCACAGGGAAGAAGGATACTCTACGAAGATGGAATGACTGGAGGTCAGAAATGCCCAATAAAGGAATCTAAAAAGGTTTTCAAATAGAAAATAGATATCACTGAAAATGTATGCTTATGTGTATATATATACATACACATAAATTTAAATATTTTTTAATTCTTTGAGAATAGCATACAATGTATTTTGGTTATATTTACTTCTAATTCTTTCCTATAACTCCTAACAGTTCCACCTTCCTATTCCAACTATGTGTTACTTTTTTTTTTCAAATAACCCATTGTCTCTAATTTGTGCTGTTCATGTACTCTTGAGATTTGAACCCATCTATTGAAGGCTGCTCCACCCACCAGGATCCATACCCTTAAACTAAACTGATTCTTCCTCTCTCAGAAGCCATCAACTTTCCATAGCTCATCAGCTAGGGGTGAGGGCCGATGAACCCCCTTCTTACTTCATGTTAGACAGTTGACTGGCTTCATCTTGTTAGGGTCTTAAGCTGACAGCTGCTGCTGCTGTGACTTCATGACCTATCATGTCCAAAATATACTGTTCCACTCCATTATCCCCTGACTTCCTGCTCTTACAATCTTTTCACCCCCTCCCTCTTTCATGATGGTCCCTGAGTCTTGGAGGAGGGGCACATACAGATGCTCCATCTGTGGCTGAATGTTACTCAGACCCTGATTCTTTGTACTTTAGCAAGTTGTGATGTTCCACATTAATTACCATTCTGTGTACAAAGAAACTTCTTTGATGGGGTCTGAAAGCTGCACTAAACTATGGGTAGGAAGATATAAATTTAGAGTACACTTTGACACTATGTCTACTCATTAAAATAAAATATAGGTTTAGTCCTGGGGCCCAAGATATCCCAAACATCTGTTCTTGCCCAGATTTGTAGCACTAAGCAGGTACTTCCTCCTGTGTATTGGACCTGAAATCCAATCAGAAGGCAATTGGTTAGCCCCATAACATTTGTGCCTTTGTTGTACCCATGGTCACACCTTGTTACATGTCATATTGCAGTTCACTTCTGAGTAAAAGTGTTGATGAGCTTCTGTCTCCCAGTAGTCTGCATTGTATCTGCTAGTACTAGCTAGTCAGCAGGGAGGATGCTTCCTGGCTAGTACTGACTTGATTTCTCCATGTCTTATGATGAATGTATATGGTATCTTCACCACTAGGGTCTTATAATCAATTTCTTCTGGGCAACCCAGGGCAATAACAATAAGCTGTATTGTTTTGAGGTTCTCCAGACACCTTCAACTAATGACCTGAGGGGAGCTATCCCACATAGGAACTTTAAAAAAAATTGTCCATTTATGGCTTCTAGGATGAGTACAATTCCAAGATAACAAAGATAGCACAGTTTTTTTTTGAGACAGTGTTTCTCTGTAGCTTTGGAGCCTATCCCGGAACTCACTCTGTAGACCAGGCTGGCCTCAAACTCACAGAGATCTACCTGTTTCAGCCTCATGAGTGCTGGGATTAAAGGCAAGAGCCACCACCACTTGGCTAGCAAATGTTCTTATATGGGGAGTTTAGTTTCAAATTTTTAAATTTGTGCATTTTATATGTGTTGATTTTAAGGTCTAATAAAGTAGAAAGGATTCATTGATGGGGAAGCAAAAGAAAAATAAGGGAGTGGGGATAGTAGAACACAGGTGAAATGGGAATAGTAAGGATGAGGTTGAGATGGGGAGAGGAATATAATCACATTTGCATTACAGAAAGAAAAGTCTGTTGGTTTCATTACAGGGGAATAGGGATTTCCTGGGAAGTCTCTGGGAAAGTATCTACAAATGAGAAAGCCACAAGAAAAAATTTAAAACTATGTGTGGTGCTAGTAGTTGAGCCCAATGCTTTGTGTATGCCAAGCAAGTGCTCAACCAATAGAATTATCTATCTCTATCTCGATATTGATATCTTATCAAATCTATATCTATATCTTTATCTAATCTGTATCTATATCTTATCTGATCTT
>LOJH01017731.1:0-22133 GCA_001685095.1 Ellobius talpinus
AGAGAGAGAGAGAGAGAGAGGTTTGCATGCACAAAGGTACAAGGAAGTTATAGAGTAGCCTGTGGGAATCAGTTCTCATCTTCCACTATGTAGGACCCAGTGATTGAACTCAGGCTTTTGGCTTGGTGGTAAACATCTTTATCTCCAGCCATATTGCTGGCCCTAAATAGGAGGCTTTTAGTTTTTATTAAAATCTTTCTAAATCAAAAATCTCATTTCTATTTCATACTTTGGGTGTCCTGTTTATGACCTCTTAACCTGGATGTTGTAAGTTTTCTCAGGCCTTTTTCCCCTAGGAATTTAATATTATCAAGTTTCCCACTAGTGTCTGAGATTTATTTTGAGTTAATTTTTCTGAATGGTTGGAGGCTTACCATTTTTGCCTGTGGAATGCAATAGTTTTAGGAAAATTCATTGAAAGAATATAATTTTTTCATGTCTGTATACATGAGAAGTTATATGTGCCATGAAGTGTGTATGTTTAAGTGAGAAAGATGACTTTGTGGAGTTGGGTTTCTCCTTCTACCTTTATGTGTGTTCTGGACATAGAACTCAGGTTACCAAACTTGCATGGCTCCTGTCTGAGCCATCTTGCCTGCCCCGAAGGAATATTTCTTAATTTATTGAATTATCTTAACACGTTTTAATAAGCCCACTGAATTCATTGTAAAACATTTACATAAAATGCTTAACTAAGAAAAGAAAATCAAAAACAAAACTGAAAACCATTTAATCAGATCTGGAGTCCCTCTGTGTGTTTGTCTGTGTGCCTAATTGTACATTTGTGACAAACACCAATTTTGTTTTTTGTCAGAATCATTTTTATAGCCCCATCTTCCCATATTGATTTAAATCAGCTTCTCAGTGTCAAGAATGCTATTTAGGATCTGATTGGATTGCCTGGACTGGTGCCAGACATCAGCTCTCCAGACCATGAGCATGGATATCTTTTTATTTCAACCCTTAGAAAGTTTCCCTTTAAATGTACTTCAAACATGTCTCATATTAATGTAATGCTTCAATTTTAAATGGTAAGTCACAGGATTTTATTATTTCAGTCTATAAGGGAAACTCTGAAACAGATTTAAACAATATCAACAGTGTTGCCTTTTGGTAGAATTGGAAGGAACAGTCAATTACTCATGCCACAAGTATGTGATTCATGAGAGAACCTCCATTTCCCTCAGCTGAGTTAAACAAATCGGCATTTTATTACTCGCTAACTTTGTAGTAAATTATATGTATGTGTGAATATTCTTTTCCTTGTTTCAAGCAAGTTTTGCTTAGTTCCTGTCTTACAAAGACATTTTACCTCCTGAAATGAGCTAGCTTTGCTAGATGGCTGTGATTTGATACCGTTCATGTAAATGTGTTTCACGACTGAGATGTTTGGTTCTCTTTCCTGAAATGATATTAGGTTCTTATTGCTTTATGGTCAATCTGAGTCACCCATTGACTCAACTGCCCCTTTTAATTAGTGAATCATATAGTTCTTAATGTATTTTTCTCTTTGTTTCTTCAGGAAATTTTATAAATACTAGTTTGTAGATAGGTACGGCAGCTGAGCTGCCTTCTCTATTCGACTCGATGTGCCCAGCTTCGCACAGTGAAATGCTGAGCAGTAAAAAGCCATTTTAGTTATGGCATGTGTCTCCGTGCTGAGGGGAGCGTCCGCTATGGACCATAACTTTTAAAGAATTGGTCGACTGGTGGCTGTGCCGAAGCTCGTCAGTCAGCAGAGACCTGTTTGTGCCACTGTGTGGACTGAAAGCAGCAGATCAATTTAGCTGAGCTGTCTGTAGAGATCAGTCACGAGGACATAGACACTACCAAAGTGTAACTCTCACACCACTGTCCCTGGCTGGTTTAGATTGGGGCAAGATAGGAATCTGCACTGTACACCCTAGCACAGCTGAGGTAAGAACATCTTTATCTCTGGAAGAGGGAAAGCAAGAGCCAAACAGCCTCCTTCTCCAGCTCTGCCCATCGGTAATGATGTAAATGTATGCCAGTCTTTATCACGCTAGTCCCTCAGGCCGGTGTACATACAGTTCAGCTTCTTTCTGGTGGAGAGCAATCAGTTCTTAGCACTGCTTTCGTCCACGGTAATAACAGAAATTGCAGCTGCTGGCGTCTGTTAGCATTTGACCTTGAAGACTCACAGGAGAACAGGCTCTGCTTACTTGTCCTTGATTTCCTTACTTGTCCTTGATTTGCAGTAGTAGATGATAATGAATTAATAGAAATTGATAGAGTGTCTGTCAGGCAGCTGCTGAGGTCATGAGGCTGGTATGCGGAAAGAGTGTGCCCATACAACATGCATAACACAGAATGCAGCCCTGAGAGGTGGGTGGGTCATGGAAGCAGGAAGCAAGCCTCAGAAGGAATGTTGGCTCAGCTAGAGCCACAAGCCTGGAGCACATAGGCTCGCCGGCAGCTAGGCAGCTAACAGGGACATGGGAGCGCTTGCTGCTGCCGGGACGTCTCCCATAGACGGTGGCAGTGCTCTTGCTGTACTGGGGCTTCAAAGACATTGAAGACAGTTCAGGTTGGATTTTTAGAAATTAGAATGTTCATATTGCAGATACCGAATGCGTAATACTTCTCCTTAAGTCGATAAGACATCCGAGGGACTGACCAGAGGGTGGGACAGTAGGGGGGAGCACAGTCAAAAGCCCTTCCTTGTTATTTTTGTATATGCTGCATTTGTAAGTAAGGGCTAAATGCTGGGCTTCCCTCTGCCATTGAGTGCTTGGAGTGGAGTGTTGCTAAGTTAGCCATGGGAGGTTTCTAGGATGCTGTAATGTGTGTCTAGTTTCACACACCACACACACACACACACACACAAACACACACACGTTTTATATGTTACTTGATGGATGATTTCATTTTTAAGTACCTGTTATTTTTGAGTGAAGCTAAACACTGAAAAGATAAAGTGAATTTTTATGGCAAGGTTTTCAACCTTTCCTGAGTTTTCTTGTGACTTTGAGGATAAAATTAATGGTTCACCTGTTGCTTAGGGGCTGACTACTTGCTACTGTGCTTTGTACAGATGGTGGGATATATTGCTCTCCCCCCCACCCCCAGTCATCAATAGATAAATTGATTTTGGTTTAGAGGCATCAGTTGATTATTTACATTTTATTTACAGTTAGTTAGATTTTTAAGGAGAATAATGAAATTTAGCAATTATTTCCAGAACTGAAGAGATAAAAAAAAGTCTGTCTCGTAGCCTGACACTTTTGATCTCTTGGTGAGCGTGGTGTGCTGGTTTCACCACCGTGCTGTGATCTCCTGGTCATATACTCTGTGACATGAGCAAGTTTACATTCCGTGCAGAACTTGCATTCCACCAAGCAGTTCTGACGCACACAAGAATGTGGAGGCCCATACACAGGGCAAGGTTAGGGACACCGATAGAGGAGGCTCTGTACCCAGCTGCCGCCTTTTCCAGGACACTCAAAGACTCAAGCTGGGAAAGAACTGGCTGACAGAAACCCAGGGTCGGCTGGCCGGAACAACTCCTGCTGCCGCCTGTCCTGTGCCTTGCTGCCTATGGGAGTTTACATAAACTAGGTAAGACTGACTTTCTCAGACATGTGTTTTCTGGTTATGAACTTGAAGGACTAGATCTAGCAGGCTGTCACTGACAGTGATTTTTGGTTGCCTGTTTTGGATGCTAGGATGTCGTGTTATTTGTACCCGTAAAAACATTTCCCATTGGTGTATTTTGGTTTGAAGAACTGACTTAATTTGTAATTCTTAATTTTTAAATTGTTCTGTGCAAAAAAATTCAGGCAGGATGAAACTGTGGACTGCTGTACCGTGTGTTGTGCAGGTGGTCTCTCTGTGGACGGCTGGCGGGGTGGACTGTTGTACCGTGTGTTGTGCAGGTGGGCTCTCTGTGGACAGCTGGCGGGGTGGACTGTTGTACTGTGTGTTGTGCAGGTGGTCGGTCTCTCTGTGGACGGCTGGTGGCGGGCTTACATGTTTTATTTTCAGAAGGAAGAGAGAACCAACGGTTTGACAAATGTGGACCTGTTTAACTTTTAGCTGTCATCTTGTGGCTGTTTAATTCTAAAGATGATAAGGACATTCTAGAATTACATGGAGGTGAAGAGTTGGAAGCAAAGTTGTGCAGTATATTTATATAGAACAACTTAGAAGGATTTAAACAGGTTCTAGTGATTTTATGAGCATTCTTTAAACACACACAGAGCATACTTTTTCCACCCTGACCTTCTTCAACTTCACAGCCAACTGTCAAAAGCCAGTGTCTAGGAAGGAAAAGGGACAACAGGTTTTTTGAATGTTAAGCCAAGGCTTATCAGCAGCTTGACTGACCCCCCCCACACTGATTTTTTTTTGTTTTGTTTTGTTTTACACACAGGTGCACATAAATACTGAAACCATTACAGGACTGGCATGACTTTTAAAGTATTTTAATTCAAATTTAAACAAAGCAACCCAATATCTTTAAAATTCAAAGCAGCAGCGGTCAGCCCTCCTGAAGGCTGAAGTCCTGGCTATGGCTGCTCAAGGACACGTGGCCTGCATGGATTTGACATTCAAATCTTTGGGTGTTTTCATCTGACCTAAGGTTCTTACTGCACTATGTGGTTTTGCTGAATTTGAATTGCTCCATCAATTACAAATGCTGAGTGGTCTTTTTCCGCTCAGCCAGCTGGTAAGTTGGCCTGGCCATTGATATCTCCCTCTCATTGAAAGCCAGTTATGACTGCTATTGGGTTGCAGCTGTTTGAATACTCATCTTCCATTGACTGTAAACTACCTAATAGTGGTTATGTTTTGGGAATATATTGTAAATTCTTACATTTAAAGGGCCTATGTTGGCAGTACTGATTTGTGTTACATGTCCAGTGAACTCCCTAAGAGGAGTGGGTAGCAAAATTCTATACATGTAAGAAATAACACGGGAGAGTCTTAGGTATTGGCCATGGACAAAAGGGAAATGGGATTCTGCTGAGTTAAAGAAAACATAGGTATAATTGATTGCTCAGAATGTTCGTTGAGTATCTGTCCTATGTGTGTTTGCCCATTTCTTCCCGTTTCTTGCACTTGCGGGTGCTGTCACTTGGCATCATGTGATGAGTGGAAAGAGGTGGCTCCGGTGATCTCAGTAGCGTGCTCCAGTCTCAAACACCTGGATGCTTTGCTGGGGACTGGGGTGCTCGCTAGTTATAGGCAAGACTTGAACTGCTAGGCAAGTACCCCAGCCCTTAGTTGTTGGCAGTTCTTGCTTTTTTCTTACTCAAGCCCTAAGTGTTTCTAAAGAAATACAAAGCCACTAAACCAAGCACACTAACTGTGGGCTTGCCCCATCTCTCCTGTCAGTTCTCAGTGACCTCACCCTTTGTCTGTGGATTTCCCTGTGCTAGATAATTCCTCCAAGTGGACTCATATGAATTTGAGTGTTTGCGACTGGCTCGTTGTCCTGCATGTGATATTTTCAAGGTTCCTTCGTTTTGTGTCATATGTCAGTCCTTCAGTCCTTTCCGTGGCTGTATAACCCTCCATTGTGAGCTGTATGTGGTGTCAGGCAGCTGTATTCCCAGCACTCTGGAGGCTGAGGCAGGAGGGGATCCCGAGTTTGAAGCTAGCCTGGGCTGTGGAGCTTGACTGTTACCACCAATACCTTGAAATCTATTTTATTTATTCTGTATATAATAGTGTTTGTTTGGATAGTATAGCTTTTCCCACATACGCTCATCGTGAATTATGTTGTAGTGAGCTCTGCTGTACAGATAGTAGCGTCCCTAACTCTTCTTCCTTAGCACTGAGGATGCCATCGCTACGGCCACAGAAATTTGTAAGGGTGGACTCTAGGGATCCCAATTCAGATCCTTATGCTTCCAGCTGGGATTTATCCAACTGAGCCATCTCCCTAGCTCAGCTGGCTTTGGGATTAAAAAAAGACAAATAGTTTGCTTTGATGTATTTTGAGGGTGCTAGCCTCTCTCCTTCTGAGTATTTGAGAAATTAATCTGGTGGAGAATTGCTTCTCTTGTTGACCACTTTGCGGTGTCTACAGGATGTGAGTCTTTTGACTGCAGAGTTTGTCTGGCTTACCTGCAGCTCCCATCCCACAGACTCTCCTGGGCATATTTTCTATGGTGTGAACTTTGCACCCCAAAGCAACAGTGTTAGTGCAACTCAAAGCCCTGACGTTCTAGAAACTGAGTCCTAGCTGGTAAGAGGATATGCAATATAGGATAGGACGCGGGGCATGGGTACATGGACAGTGCATACCAGAACCGATGGTGTACTCTGCTGACGTCACAGATGGGGCTCCACTGTTACTCACTGAAGTTTGAACAGTTCTATGGCAACATGCTTTGATTTCTCTTATCAAGTATTATGGGAACATTGTCTGCACCACAATATTTATGGTTTCTTTACTGTGCTACATTTTCAAAAGAAGCAGTCAGGTTTATACAATTGTCCAGGCCTGAAATGGAATGAAATCTGACAACTGAAAGTCTCACAGTTGTGCTTTGACTTGCCTGTTTATTTTGAGGTGCTGGCAGTCAAACCTGGGAGTTGCTTGTGCTAATTACACACACCGTTCTTCTGAGCTGTACAGCAGCCACTCTCATCCACTTTCAGATTTTAATGTAACGCGACTTAGTAACAAACCTTAAATAGACAATATACATTTGCCTTGTCATGTAACAAACCTTAAATAGACAATATACATTTACCTCATCACATAACAAACCTTAACAGACAATATACATTTCCCTTGTCATGTAGTAGGATCAAAATGATGATGTCGGTAAGCCTGTTGTGTATTTTACTAATATATCAAAGTTATTTTTCACATGGTTGAATGCCATGAAGCCCTGAGGCTGGTGATTAGAATCACCTTATTTTTTGAGAGACTGTGCCTCTAAGTCAGTCTCAGAACTCTTAAATTATGGCTGGTTTTGACTCGCCAGTCAGCTCTACGTATCCCGTGACCCTGCTTTCACCAGCATACCCATGCAGCATTTCCAGTAGGTCCTGGGTTTTGAACTCTAGTCCTTTTGCTTGCATGACAGTCACTTTAACCACTAAGCCAACTCTCCAGCTCATTGGCAGAATTTTTATACTTCATAAGACACACTGCACTGTATATGTTCGAGTATGCCTGAATGCATATTCAAGTGTTTTTAAAAAGTATGATTCAATGGTGTTACCCATGAGCCTGGTTTTGATCTTCCATAAAGCAAGTCTGAAGCCCAGAAGAACGTAAGTGATGACCCTACTCTGACCGGTGATTCCATGTAAATGAGTCAACAGATGAAGTGGTCAGAGCGACTACTGATCACACAGAATGCTTTCCTGCTTTCTTCATTCTCAAAGCTTGGTTCCTAGTATATGAAACACTGTGTGTCATGGTATAAGGGCCTTATAATAGGAGCAAGAGTTTCCATAGAAATAACTCCGAATGCCTAATTAACCTGGGGGTGGAGTGGGGAAGTGTTCAATTAAAATTAGTTATTGGGAAGAATCCCCGCCCCCTTAAAAGATGTTGTGTGTGCACTGTGGACTTTTCATTGTAAGAAGAATAGATGTTGATCATTTGCACAAAGGCTGGAGAACTGGAGATTATTGTGTTGAGTGAAATAAAGTGCCACATATTTTCTCTCAGATGCAGAATCTGTATTCAAAGAACAAAACACAAGAAAGTGAGAGGGGGACAAGAGGAAGCAGATCAGAGAGAACAGGGAAAAGACCAAGGGTGATAGGAGGACAAACAGATCAAAGTGCATAAATGTGTGTGTAGGTGGTATAGTGAAGCCTAGTTGGCTTGTTTGTTTGTTTTTATAGTTACTTGTGTACGAGGCAAACTTTATAAATAAAAAGATTACTAAAACACATACATGTAACATGGTGAGCTATACATTCAGTCCACATGGAAACTTTTGAAAAATTGCTTGTGTTAGGGGGAAAGAGGAGTTTTTGGAGTAGGTGGGTAGAGACAGTCAGTTCGTGGATGGAGAAGGCAGGTTTGAATCGCTGCGACACACCGGAGTTCTAGTTTGTAAACAGAATGTCAGAGAAACAAAATAAAAAAACAAAAAGCAGTCCTCTCTGGAGTTAAAGGGGGAGTTCACAGGATGGGGCAGAGGAGCCTGTTTGAGTTCCCCAGGGTAGAGCTTCCAGGGAGATAGTCTTGCACACCATTTTGTACTCACAGAAGAGCAATCTTATGTTGGCATCTTTTTCTTAAAACATTTGGAATAAATTGATCAGGAAAATTAGAAAATAAATACATTCCCATATAAAAGTAATATTGAGTCCAAGCATGTTAACTTAGAAAAGGGGATTGACTTTAACATATGTTTCCTTTATAAACATGTTTGTAATTCACAGTTAGACCATTTCTGTCTATACTGCAATATTCCACAACTTCACTTCATTAGGAATGGTTTTAAACAGTCCATCACAGAACATGTTTATATCAGTTCTTCTTTACTTTCATGATTAACTTGCAAACAAATTTCCAGAAAAACACGATTGGAATTTAGGAATTTAAATTATTTTGTTGTTTTTCTTTGTATAATAGTGACTAAAGACATCTTTAATGTGCAGATTTTATAAAATGTTTTCTGTGGTTGGAGGTTAGCTTAAATTCCTAATTCATGATTCTTGGTGTCTGAATCTGTTGTTGTGTTTTTTTTTTTGTTTTGTTTTTTTACCCCTTTCTAGTTTTGGCAAGCGTTCTGCAGGAAGCTTTAGGCGTGGCTGTGAATGCATTGTGTTAGAGCCTTCTGAAATGATTGTGGTAAGAATATGTCTTCCTGAACCTTTTATTTTCATAAAGTATTTTTTAAAAATAAGAGCTCTTTCACAAACTATTCTTCATAAAGTATTGTATTTTTATAACATATTTGCTTAATAATTATGAATTTGAGTTCTTAATTGTAATTATTTACAAAACTCAAAAATAGAAGATAGAAGATTGACAAGAGACAGTGTGTGGTGTTTGAACTTTATAATTCAACCAGTGGTTATGTCTTTTAACTGAAATTTGGAGGACCTTGGGACTGCAGAAGCTTAGCTCCGAGTAGCCTTTGAACAAGTTCCTTGAAGTGAATTCCATTGATGTATTCACGGAGCAGTTAACATGAGGCAATCCTGGAAATTCCTTTAATTGAATGAAAAATTAGAGAACCACTTTGTGAATTTGAAGCCCCTGACACCCCAGTCTCACAGTGGTGTGATTTAAGATACGTTAAGATAAGGCATTGCATGGAATGGAAACAGTGATTTTAGCAACCTAACTATTTTCATTAAAGCATTAAAGGAAAACTGTCTGTGGTACTTTGTCCTTACTGCTTAAAAATGATTTTAGGAGAGGATATTGGGCACTCTTTAAAAATAACAAAAGCAAAGACGTGGGTGGGGAGGGTAAGGTACCCAGCCCTGATATTCTCCTTCTTTGTGTCCTCTCCAGGAACGAAACTTGTAAAATAAATGATGGCCATGAGTGGTAATGGTGGAACTTTTTTGATCACATTTGATTAAATATTTGATGGGCATCTCCAGGTCAATTTTTTTCCCCCCAGAGACTGTGGATTTTCCCAATGATGCTGGAGAGGAATTTTGTCAGCAGTAAGAACTTCCTCTCTAGACTTAGTAAAAAGTTGGGGCCAAATCTCAGAAAGTGAGAAAATAGGATGGTGGCGGTAAAAATTTAGGATTATGCAAAGTATGGACGGACTATAGAGCTTTCCAAGGTTTCAAATTGAGATTTTTTTTGCCCTTATTACTATTGTTTTAGGATTTTGCAGAACTTTGTTTTTTAAGTTCCTGGAGTTTCATACTTTGACAGTAATAAAAGAATTAGTGAGCTTGCTCCTGTGAGTGGAGTCTGAACATGCCTCTGTGTGAGCAACCCTGAAGAGTATAATTGATTAATCAACTGACTGTTCTCTGTCAGTGTATTCATGAAAAGTTTTTACAATGTTTAAAAGGAGGATTTTTTTAAAATTACTAATAAGCAAAAAAGAAGCAGAAGCTTTGCTTGTAAACCGAAAGAGGAACTTTGACTTCCTAGTGTGGTTCTGCGGGCAGAACTGAATCATTCAGGCAGAACTGGCTGACTGAATCATTCAGGATTACAGGGGATTTTTACAGATTTTCTCAAATGGATTGGATTGTGTGTGTGTGTGTGTGTGTGTGTGCGTGTGTGCACTAAAGTTACTAGCAGCGGCTGCATTCATAGAATGTGGCAACATATCCCATGACCTCTCTGACTCCTAAGTCAGCACAGAGACTCCTTGAAGTTTCTTCCCCTGAAACCACAGGGACTTGAAGAGTAACCCAGATTCTCCTACGTGGAACTGAGAATGCCTCTTCACAGAAGAGTGGCTGAAAGCCAGTTAGCTTCAGAGAGGTGCAGACTCATTTAAAGTTTGTCCGGAGAGATCTGCAAAGTTTGTGGATGTAGACGGTGTGTGAGTTTATTTTTGCACCTACTATTGATGTACCATGGCCTGACTGGAGAAATGAATGACCTGCGGGGTTTGGTTTCAGGTGGACTATATGGATGAAAATGAAGAATATTTCCAGCGTCAAGCCTCCCACAGACAGTCTCGAAGAAGGTTTAGAAAAATCAACCAGAAAGGTGAAAGACAAACCATTATTGACACCGTGGACCCCTACCCCATGGGCAAGCCCCCTTTACCTAGAGGCTACCATACGGTAAGTTACAAAGAATTGTTGCTTGTCATAATTCTGTTTGTGGTATGGGTGTATAAAAACATGGTTAAAATGCCCAATTTCATTATTTTTTGCATTATTTACTTACTCACTTATTTTGAGACTGGTCTCCCTGGGTAGCCCCGGCTGACCTGGAATCCACTGTTTTTTCTTAAACTATTCTCTGAGATAAGCACGCCACATTTGATTAGGTATTTTTTTAAGTTTTGTTCCCTTAATTCAAGGAGTTAGTTTCCTGTACTGCACCCCTCTCATGCCTGTATAATACCTGCTTTTATTTAAAAAGTAGATATGCGTAAAGCTTTCCCATTACTTTTGTGGGTTTTTGCTCTATTGTGATGCTATTACCTCAGCTTCCTTCAATGCGGAAAACTGAGACGAGAACCACTTGAAATGACTCTAAAC
Organism: Ellobius talpinus; assembly: GCA_001685095.1. Taxonomy (NCBI): domain Eukaryota; kingdom Metazoa; phylum Chordata; class Mammalia; order Rodentia; family Cricetidae; genus Ellobius; species Ellobius talpinus. The sequence continues at coordinate 11,140 of LOJH01017731.1, forward strand.
AATCTCAACGAGAAGATGTTCTGCAGTTCTTCTGCTAACCAGGTTTAAAGACTTTTTCAATGCTGGGACCCACTTGATCATCCCTGTTTTTGTAGACATTCGATAAGCAAACTCTCTTTCACATTTGAAGAAGCCACGGCACAGATAGTGGCTCCTTCGCTATAAACTTGTATAGTCCATTTAGAGCCTCAGTTTTCTTTCCTTGGTTTTCAAAACGAAAGGACCCTGAATTCTAATGCAAAGGTCATAACAGAGTTAAAGGGTTTAACTGTGCATGGATACAGAATGTGGCCATTATATGAAATTAGCCTATAGTTTGGTTACCTACTTTTCACTTCCCAGTGTTCCTTTCTGCAGGTAAGCACAAGTGGAAAATGTGTGTAGACCAGACCATTTACTCAGTGTTAGTAACTTTAGGTTGAGCACCTTTTATGCCTGTCCACACACTTGTTTCTTAGAGAGCTCATTGTATTTAAGTCTTTATCAGGGTTTTAAACACCTGTAGTCTGCCTGTTCATACACTATTTCAGTATATCATGGAGAATCCTTTGCTTGAGTTCTCGGCGAAGAACTGAGTTTTGTTTACTATAAAGGCAGCTCCATTTGTCTGTCTGAGAGACTTGGATATCAGAAAGAAACTGGGCATGGTGGTGCCTCCTGTTATTTTAGCACTGGGAGGAAGCCAGAGGCAGGAGGATTGCTGCAGGCTGGAGGTGCACCTGTTCTACATAGCAAATTCCAGGCCAGCCAGGGCTTTAGACCAAGACCTTGAGTAAAAAAATAAAAAAGGTTGAGGGAGGGAGGGAAGGAGGGAGGGAGGAAGGGAGGGAGGGAAGGAAGTCACAAATTGTTTTTCCAAACTCCTTTCCACTCTAAGAAAGTCAGGCAAGTGCAGATTTCCCTGCTCAGTGTTCACCTTGACTGGATTACCCTAATGGGCATGTGTGGGGTTGCCTAAGTCAGAGGGTCATAATATAGCGGTTTATCTTGTCTGCTATGTCTTGTCTTTTATGGAATACTTCATTACCCTTCCATATATCATTTCTCTTCCTTGGTCTGTTTTTTTAAAATGCAGTTTTTTGTGTTGCTGTGAGATTTTTTAAAAAGTATTTTTAAACAATATATTACTTTTAGAAACAATTCAATATTAAAATAAAAAATTTTTATCAATATGTGAACAATTGGTATAAATTTTACTAAATGAATTAAGAGTGGCAATGCCATGTTTATAATTCAAAATACTGGGTCTTTTTGGAAGTATAAATTGTATTTCAGTTTTATATGTCTATGTATATATATAAAATTTATTTGACCTAAATATATTTTAACAAGGAAAACAAAATTTGTTTTATATGTTTGATAGACACGGTAGAAAAAGATTTAAATGGAAATGGTCGTTCTTCCTTTGCTGTCAGTCATATTGTGCGTAACAGAATCTCTGTCCTGGAAAGAAGCTGACCAGTGGTGGACTAGGGCGGAAAGCTGGCCTCAGAGAGTTGGGTTGCGTGAGTGTTCTTGGGGCGACTCCCAAGAACTGTCCAGTGCATGGCTAAAGAAGACAGCGCAGTGCATGCGGCCGGCCCTATGCTGTCATCCGCACTGCTGGAAACGTGGTCTTCATTTTGGCAGATGCAGTGTGTAGCATGTCTGACTTTGTTCCTCTTTTCCTTCCCTCCTTTCATGGCACTCGTTTCATTCTGGCTCAAAGGAATGCACTAAATCCCAGGTATTGTAATCCGTGTGGTTTCTTAACACTAACCGCAGTCTGTGCGTGAGTTTGCAATGTTACTAATGAATCGTAGTGCTGATGTTGTTTACTCGGTCTTGTCCTGCCGTGTTTTGCCCTGTTGGGGTGAAACTCGTGCACACCTTGGGAGTGTTGGTTTAGGTGGAAGAAGCGCTGGAGGCTTCACTTGTGCTATCTACAGATGTGCTGGTCCTTACCTGAAGAACACAGTGCCGTTGATTTTTAAAAATGAATGGAGCATTGTTTTCCGTTAACTAGTTTTGCAAATAAGAAAAGACAGAATTGGAAGTGCCTTGTTTTTTTTTTGTGGGAAAACTCATGGGAAATTCCTTAGAAACTTATGTTTTAATTGTTCAAGAGATGAAAAAGCAAGTTTAGAAATCCCAGTATGAGAGCATTTGGGGAATATACTGGGGAAATTTCAGTTTCATTAAGAAACAAAAACAGGCTTAGTTAAGTAAAGAAACTGGAACTTCAAATCTCTTACTGTGTTTTCTTATTTGCAACTTAATTATAACCAGATTTCATGCTTTGGTTTGCCTACATTTTAATTAAGAGTCTATAATACCTATCTTGTTTCTCAATGCCTGTGATAACTAATCTGTGATTTGGTCTTCTGAAGGTGTGGGTCATGATTGGCTTAGGGAATTTGTAATTATAGAAGAAAAACTGATGAGTCTCTGGGAGATGGTTGAGTAATAGTAACACTTATGGCTACGTTACTGTACAGGACAAAGGTCGTGAGTAATGAATTGTATTTACTTTGAGGATATATGTCATTAATATGTTTGGCTATTGTCGCAGCTTTACTTCAAATTACAGGCTATATAAACTTTTAAATTAAATGAGACAACTCCTTTATATTCTCTGCAAGGGGATACATGTCTGTATTCTACAGGTGGCATGGTTGGTGTAGTATTGTTTAGAAACACTGCTAATTTGTATGTGGTTTGGTGGCATGGTATCTGTACACATGTGAACCTGGGTGCATGGGTGTGTGCAAGTGTATGGAGCCCAAATATGATACTCTTTATGACTCTCTGCTGTGTTCCTTTGAGGTAGGGGTCTTGCTAAACCTGGAGCCTGCTTTTATCAGTTGGGCTGGCAGCCAGCAATCTCCAGAGATCCTCTGGTCTCTGCCCTGAACAGTGCTAGGGGCACCGTTTAAACCCGCTTCAAAATTATTTTAGATTATTTTATTTTAGGTGTATGAGTGTTTTGCCTACATATATGTAGGAGTACCACCTGCTTGCCTGGTGCCTAGAGAGTTAAAAAAAAGGGTGTCAGATACCTTGTAACTGGAGTTAAAGAACAGTTTTGAGCCACTGCATGGGTATTTGGGTATTGGGAGCCAAGCATGGGTTCTCTACAAGAACAGCAAATGCTCTTAACTGTTGAGCCATCTCTCTAGCTCATACACATGCACACATGCATGCATGCATGAATGCATGCATGCACAGACAGCCTGCTGTTTCTTTGGGTGCTGGGGTCTGAATTCTGGTCCTTGTGTTTGCTCAGCAAGCATTCTTAACCTCCAAGCCATCTATCCAGCCCTGACACTGCTGATTTTTGAATTATGTGATAAATCTAAAACTTTTATCCAACTTTTAAGCCTGATGGCTGTATAATTTCTTAGTCATATGACATTTAAAGACCATTAGTGTTTTCAGTTTTTACCTGGAAAGACAGTACTTTAAGAATACACAATTTAATAGCTAAAAAATAATCCACAATGTAATTTTTTCCTTTTAATTCACAATGTAATTTGTCCTTTTCTGGCATGAAAAATTAAGAACCTAATTTTTATTTAAAACTTGAATTTCAAGCACATGCCGTGATGTATACTTTATGTACTGTTTTAAAATTAGATGTGTTGTAATAGTTTAGAACAGACTCTGATGATTTCCTCAGAATCATGAAGAATGAGTCCACGTGGGGCGTTTTCAGGATGCTTCGCAAGGCAAGTGTGCTAGGTTTGCAAGGAGGACGAGCGCTTTAATATGCAGTGAGAAGAGAACACTCATTAGCGTTTTCTAACATTTTGACGAGTGGAACTCATCACTGCTGTTAAGGTCACCAAAAAGGCTTGAACGTTCAGCCTCACCGCGAGTAGTAGATTATGGAATCGAGTAACATTGTTCTTGGCAGAGCATGGTAACTTGGAGTCATCTCCTAAAAAGGCTTTCTTGGGATGTAAACCAGTATTGGTTTACCTTTAAGAGTGGGGTAGGAAAGAGAACTTTGTTTGCCCTTCCATTGCTTCGGGCCGTTTCTGGATATTCATATGACAGGGATACTCCAGGTCCATGGTGAAGATGGAGAGCACAGGTGGTGGAAGTGGATCTCAGGAAGCCTGGTGGAGTGATGTTGAAAGTTGGCATGCACCTCTTCTGCTGTTTTATTCTCTTACTGTAATGGGCAAAAAAGGGAGCTCTTTATTCTTTCCAGGTTGGAAAGGACGAAAATGGTGCAGAAAGAAATCAGACTGGAGACCAAAGAAAGCATCTCTCTCTTGTGGATGCTATGTATTCCCGCCAAAGCTTGAGGGGTCTCTAGCTTCCAAGGCTGGTTAGAGAATTAAAATGTTCTCTACTCTTGATGTCCTCATTGACACTCTTCCACTACGGCTTGCTCTCTGAAACATACCCGTCCTTCTCATGACTGTGAATATAGGTGCAAGACAAGGCATTCAGATTCTCAGCGAAGAACATTGAGACAATGAGAACCTGTCAGTCATGGGAAAAGATGTTTCACATGTATTTTGGTGGCTTTGGTTTTCTACAAGCATTGTAGGTGTGGAGCTTTTCAATAGGTCAGGCTTAACTTCTTGATTGTGGGTATGCAAGAGTTATAGGAAATATTACATCATATTAGCGTGTTGACTACAGTGTGACCTTAATGCTTTTTATTGCCAGCACCTGTAAAATGTGACATCAGTATAATAAGATGACACATGTATGAGACTTTGGGAGAGCCCCGCCCCCCACTTTTGAGATCAGTCGATCTGCCTGTCTCATTGATTTATTTAGAGACAGGATCTCATTGGCTAGTTTGGAACTCAGCGTTGTAGATCAGGCTGGCTTCGTCTCACAGACATCTGGCTGCCCTTGTCTTTTGAGTACTGAGATTAAAGGTATATGCTACCATGCCTGGCTATGAGATGTTTTTTATTTGTTTGATTGTTTTCTTTCTTTTGTGTGTATGTGTCAGATAAATCCTACTTTTTTATGACCATTTAAGATATCACTGTTTTTAAGCATATTCTTGCATATTTCTAAATGATATTAAAAAAATCCTTCCCATGTTTTAAAAGTTACACTTATTTTTAATCCACACACAAAATTAACAATTAGACATGTTCATGAATACTTTATAATTTTTTAACATGTGTATTCATTGTGTGATGTCTAAATAGGAGAAATATGACAGTGTTCTCAAGCATACATCATCATTTTATGGTATTTTTTAAAACATAGATTTAAGTTGGTGTTTCCATAAGGATTTCTTGGTAGGTTTAGTTTTAAAAGTTATTGCTTATTGAAATAAAAAGTTGTTTACAGCAGTCAGTTTTATGCACATTTTTTATTTGGCATGAGTTTTTTAAATGAGCTATTCTTCAATTAGAAATCTAAGTGTTTTCACCTATTTCATGGCTTTGTTTTCTCACTTACGAGCTTTTCAATGCTTCCTTAGTTTGATGTAGTGTCTCCTGCTTAACTGTATGAAAATGCATTCTAAGATATCAGTGACTTCTGTTTTTAGTCAATTTCTTGGAATAGTAAGAACTTCAGAGTTTACCTTAGCCCGTGTCTCTACTGACTATAATTATTTATATATTTAAAAATGGTTTTTTAACACACATAAAGTTATGTAAATGTAGGGTCAGTGTTATAACTATTTCTTTAAACATTTATCCCCTTATTTATTCCCCCAGCATCCGTTTGCTTGAGTGAAGCAAAAGCATCTGTTCTCACTGCTGATGTCACTGTGTTTCTGTGGGCTGTAGTAGGATAGGGCTTCAGAAAACTGATAGATTTTATTTCCTTTGTCATCCAGGAAAAAGTCAGTATTATTTTATAGACTTCTTCATTTGTTGGATGCCCATTTTTCAGATCTGTGTCAGATTCAAGTGATTCGTCCCCTTGACCTTGCAATTTCACAGGGAAATACAGGTAACAAAAAAAATAGGAAAATATAGGGTTGAGGGACATGCACTGGGCATATTGAAGAATCAGGTGTGGACTTCATATCTATCAGTCATAATGTAATGTTGTGGCCAAAGGAGAAATAGTTCACATGAAGAATTTCATTTGCTCAAAGACTAAAGGCTGTGGGGAGAATCTCTCCTCCCCCAAAAGAAGTGGATTCACTTAGGGGAAGCCATGTTGAGAAATGAGTTCTAGAGTGGCCAGAGAAGAGGCTATGACACCCTGGTGCTCACTTTTAATTTATTATTTGTTTGTCTCAAGACAGGGTTTCTCTGTGTAGCACACTGGCTGTCCTTGAACTCGCTCTGTAGACCAGGCTGGCCTCGAACTCACAGAGGTCTACTTGCCTCTGCCTCCTGAGTGCTAGGACTACTTAGAAGTTCAGTTCTTGATAAACTTACCTGCTCCAAGCTAGAATAAAGATGACCCTAAGGACCTGCTTAAGCTGTGGAAGTGGAAATAGTATTTGAACTTGACAACAGAGATAAGAACTAAGGGTGAGGATTCAAACTGAAGAAAGTAGAAATAGGGCCTGGAGAGCATAGTAGTTTCTCATCGGACCACCAGCCCACAAATAAGGACACTGAGACTTATTATTAATTATGAAAGTTTGGCCTTTAGCTTAGGCTTGTCCCCAAGCAGCTTTTATATCTCAAATTAACTCATTTATATTAATCTACATTTTCTTATGGCTACTTCTCTTCCATCTTGTACCTCCTGTTTCCTCTCCATGTCTCCTGGCTTCTCCTGCATGCCTAGATTCTCCTCCTCTTCCTCCCTCTCCTCTTTTATTACATGGGTCTCAGCTATACATCTTCCCACCCTGTACAAACATCCCACAGCAGGAGAATGAGCTCAGTGAAGAGCACCATTGCAGAGGCCCCTTTAGTCTCAGTTCTATGTGACAGCTTACAGCTCTCCGTAACTCCAGTTCCAGGGGATCTGATACCCTCTTCTGTCCTCTCTGGGACCCAGGTACACATGTGTAGGTACATAGACATACATGCAAGCAAAACACTCAGACTGTTGAAGGAGGCCACTTGTTGGTTCCCAGCCACTCAGCAGCTCAGATCTGAAATAATCACGCAGAAACTATATTATTTAAAACCCTGCTTGTCCAATTAGCTCTAGCTCTTATTGGCTAACACTTGCCTTAATTTAACCCATTTCTAGTAATCTGTGTATTGCCACGAGGCTGTGACTGGTGTCTGTGTCTGGCAGGGCTACATGGTTTCTCTCTGACTCCGCCCTTCTTTCTCCCAGCATTCAGTTTAGTTTTCCCTGCCTATCTAAGTTCTGCCCTATCATCAGGCCAAGGCAGTCTCTTTATTCACCAATGGTATTCACAGCAAACAGAGGGGAATCCCACATCATCATACACATACATAAATCTTGAAAAAAGAAAATAGGTATGTGACAGAAATGGTGCTCTCAAGTATCTCTCATTCAGCATTCCTGAACCTGCGCATCAGGTGTTTCCATTAGGATTCACAACAGTAGCAAAGTGACAATTAGGAAGTAGCAGTGGGGTCACCACAGTGTGCGGATCTGTATTAAAGGGTCCCAACATTAGGAAGGCTGAGAATCACTGCGCTAGTTCATTCATTTCAGCTGGTCTACCTGTAGTGCTTCCCTGCACAGTAATATTTCATGGTCTCCTCACATATAAGCACACACACGAGTCGTAGTTTGAAGTAGGTTAGCTTGAAACAAGGCTTTGGTTTTCTTTTTTCGGGTTTAGTTTAGTCAAGCATTTTCTCTCCCAGGTTGGTCTGTAACTGCCAGTGCATATGGCCTTCAGCTTCTGATCTTCCTGCTTTCACTTCCCATGCCCCAGGATCTCTGGTATGCACCAGCATCCCCAGTTGCTGCTGTAGTGGGGCTTACACCCAGGGCCTCATTCATTCAAGTCAAGCATTCCAACAACTGACCACATCCTTAGCCCAAAGCAAATACAAATATCAAATCGTGAAGAAGGACCAAAAAGGGTGTGGAGTGGAAGTTAGTGAGGAGGAGCATGTACAACCCCACCTTGTTAAAGCTGTGCATTTTAGGCATGTGGATACTTTGGGTTTCACTAGTGTTTTTTGAGAATGTGAAAAGTACCCTTTGCATGTTCCTTGTCAGCAAATTCACCCGACTCCTCTTTACTCAGGTCATGTTGCATTTTAAATCCCCCAGAGAGGTCCTGATGGAAGGGTCTCCAAAACAATAGGTGGAGGAAACCTTACCCTGCAATTTCTGGCAAACTGCAGACAGTTAGAGCTGCTGGGTTGCTGTCATCCTCCCAGCTTTAGGGAGGGACCTTTTCTCTTTTTGCAGTTAAAATCAGGTATTTGTGCTGATTTCATTAGTATGGATTAAGAAATTAAGCTATAGAGCATAGATAGTGAAATGTAAATCACAAAATAAAGCATAAAATGATTTTTCACGCTATTAACAGCATGCATTGCAAATTCACGCAAAGCAGTTGAGAATAGCATGCAGTGTGCTGTTTACCCAAGTTTCAGCTTCTGCTGGAGGATTTCTATTTTTGTGTATTACATCATCTCTGCTAGAGAACTCCGGTGTCCACTGGGATTTACTGTTCTTTCATTCCGTTTGGAAAGAGAGCTTGTATTGATGTCATAATTGAACCTATCTTTCAGTTGGAAGTAATAGCAGTGTTGTGTAGCAAGTCATGCAATATTTCAAGCAATTTGTTTCAAAAGAGATCAGTAGCACTTTGTCCTGCCTCTTGCTGTGACCACGGGTAGCTCCCTCTCTCTGCCCGTATATGTTTTAGAGTTGACTAAAAATCTTCTTTGCGTTACCACAGCAAAAATTCCTTTCATCTCTGCCAGCTTCAATTTTCATCGTGTGCCCCCTCACCCCGCTTTGTTTCTAGCCTTGGGTTTTATAAGCTGATTGGAAAGCTCTCCACTTTGGACATGCCAGCTTTGCTATCTTCTGTCAGTGCTCAGTTGGTCTTGTTATAACGACTATCACTTGCAAGGAGTCTGTTTTCAGTATATAGAATAGTGAGTAACTAGAAATGTTCTGAGTTTGGAATCCAGTGCTCAAACAATAGTGATAGCCAGATGATATTGTTATCCTCTGGGTGATACTAGCTAGCATTTAATGGAATGTGTACATGCTAGTTTTTTAAGACATTTGTGAAATAAAATAGTTTAATCATTTATATAACCATGATTTTAAAACATTGAATGATCTGCATACCAGTGTAATGAATATGTATATAAATATGTATCTCACTGTATAAAATTTCTCCCTTATTCTCAAGTGATTTAGTGTCTATCAGTTACATCTATTTGTGTTTTTAACTGATTAGGAACATGCCTCTGATACATTATTTTTAATAACAACTTTTATTGAGGTGTGTTTTACATACTACAGTCTGTTTTGAAGTCCTTTTCAGTGGTCTTTCTCGCTTAAAATAAGCATCATGTGACATTACATTTGTCACCTTACTGGCTTTAAACAGATGTCGTGATAAAGTAAGTCGGTAGTGGATTTGGAACTGGTTTGGACTTATCCATTTCTTTGCTCTGTTTTCTGATCATAAAATTTCACATAGGCTGAAGAGCAGGAGGTCTGGGGGGAGATGGTTGTAGGAGGTATTGGGGGTACTTTTTAGAGCAGTACTGTGTGGCTTAGGTGGAAGGCAGGTGGTGCCTGGGTGTGATGTGGCCTTAACTAGAAGTGAAGGTCAAGTGGCCCTGAAATGGGAATTACGGGTTTGGATGAGGAGAGGAATATCTCAGATGTGGAAGACTGGAGAGTGTGTGAGAAAACATCCAAGGACAGCGATGGTAAACGTGTTAGTTCCGGAACAGTCTAGAAGGTATTTTGAGTATTTAAGAAACAGTTAAACCTCAAAATGTAGCATTTCCTTTTCATTAATTATAAACATATTTGCACTTTCTGAAGGAAGTTTGAAACCAAACCTTTAAAAAATTCTGCAAATTATCAGGACATTGGTAACTACCAAGGGAAGGTTTTAGAGAAAGGGTGATTTTTGCTTGCCATTTCTTGCTCTGTGCAGTGACTATGTCACCAGCCCACCTTCCTGTCCCTGGCATTGGCTTTCCTGAACCGAGGAGCACTTGCAGCTTCAGTTTGTTTTTCTCTGGAGTGACCTTTGACCTGACACTTAGCATGCACCAACTTTAATTAGACCAGCTAACCTTTCATCAGCTGGTCAGCCCTAGGGTTCTTCAGAGTCCAGCGCCCTCCATTCCAGAGATCCACAGCAACTGGTAACTGTGGGTTGTTTCAAGGGGCCAAGAGGCTGGTGGTTGTTTGGCTGTAGCCCTTCTTAAGCTGTTTTCATTTCAGACTGTTCTGCCCTTAAGTCTTACTCAGGCCTCCCAGGAGCTTTTGATAACACCGGGCTCTCCATGTCATCCTCCGTCTCATTGAAAATTTAAAACAAGGGGAAAAATAAAAGCCTGGTAGTGGTAGCACATGACGGGCACACCTTAAATCCCAGTGCTCTGGAGGCTGAGTCAGGTGGATCTCTGAGCTTGAGACCAACCTGGTCTGCAGAGCAAGTTCCAGGGTTACCCAGAAAAACCCTGTCTCTAAAGACAAGCAAACAAAAATAAGAGTATATATTCACTCATTGTAGTTGGAGACTGCTCTTTTGTTCCTGGACACCCTGACTCGAATAGCTTCATCACATAGAAACTATGTTAATTATGACATTGTTTGGCCAATAGCTTAGGTGTATTCCTAGCTAGCTCTTACATTTTTACTTAGCAAATTTCTGTTAATCTGTGTATCACCATGAGTTTGTGGCCTACCAGTAAGATAAGGTTCCAACAGGCATCTTTCTCCTTCAGTAGCTATATGGTGTCTCCTTGACTCTGCCTACTGTCTCTCTGTCTCTTCCAGCCTCTCTATATTCTGCCTTGCCATAGGCCAAAGTGGCTTTATTCATTAACCAGTAAGAGCAGCACATGTACAGAAAGACATCCCACATCAACTCATCTGATGGAGGAGGGTCATCTGTCTATGTGTTACTTTCATTGGTTAAT
>LOJH01017732.1:0-10081 GCA_001685095.1 Ellobius talpinus
CCAGTCTGTTAGATTGTAAAGCTCTTGTGTTTCACTGCTGTGACTGAAAGCTCACATTACAGTGCAAAACAAGAAGAGGCATTTTCATTCTCATGGTTCTAAGTCACATAAGGATCTAGAAGGATTTGTGGATCCCCTGGATGCCCAAAGGAGGGTCTGGTCCTCAGCAAGGACTGTTTATTAGAGGAAGAAGCCAGGAAAGTGGGCTTGTCCCTGCCCTTTGAGTTGCGCTCTGGTTCAGAAGCCTCAATAGCTAACAGAGAAAGAGAGAATTAACCATTGAATAAGCCAAAAAAATTCTCACAGAGGATCCCATACGAATACATAAGTCATCAAACCTTGTAGAGAAGCCAGCACTTCTCAAGGAATATTCTAGAACTGGTTGTTAAGAGCTGTATAGTAAAGACTGGGCAGCTTCCGAGTCTTATTTAATCAATGCGTGCTGCGTTCCTTTGTCCTTTGTCACAGCTTCCAGCTTAGCATTCGCCAACCATTTGTTCCCACAATGCCTGCTCCAGAACCACCCAAGCAGCTCCTTTAGAATTCCGGACCAAGAGGCCAGGAAGATGGGTCAGTGGGTGAAAGGGTTTGCCGTGCAAGCCTGAGCACTGGAAAGCATGGGAGAAAGACGCAGTGGGGTGCACCTGTAGCCCCAGTACTCCTAAGGCCAGGTGGAGACCAAGAGAACTGGCTGGAAGCTTGAAGGTCAGGTCATCTGGAGTACCCAGCGCAGGAGCGTGAGAGACCCTGCCTGAAAAACAAGGTGGAAGGACGGGAGCAACTCCCTGAAAGTGTCCTCTGACCCGTATACCCACCACCTCCATCCCCCCACACCCTATGTCCACCCACCCACCTATACTTCCTATACCCAAACCCACCCACCCACTCACACCCACACACCCACCTACCCACACTCACCCAAAAACTGAAAGTTTTAAAATGTTAGCTATTTGGGCCTGGGACTCCCAGCCAACCATCAGATTATGCACTGAAAGTTCCCCTGTGGCTCTGAAAGGGAACCCGATGGCCAGGCACACTGCTGGGGAACCTGATCGCCAGGCACACTGCTGGGCAGACCTAGCACCAGCTCAGCCTTTATACCCACTCTCCTAGAAGTGTTATGTTCTAGAAAGCACTTTATCAGGTGCCACTGCGGGAAGGAGAGATATACCTGAGATTTCCAGGAGCTGTCCTTCTAGAATTGCGATAGAAGTGACAATCAAAATATAAATGGGCTTGAAGTATTGCCAAATCCAGTCAAACATTAATATTAGTGTTCCCCATCATGGAGGATTAAAAGTGCAACTGCTTCCTGGGGCCGGGGCTGTCAGTGGGGCATTCTGAACCGAACAAGGGGTTTGCAAGTCCCTCAAAGGTTCACAAAGGCTGCGCAGGTGAAGGTGGGGGCTCTCTATCAGAGCTTTGTCAGGGTGCCTAGGAAACTGTGGAAAAGTCAGGGAGGGGGTTTTCTAGGCCTCTTGTTTCAGTCAGAGCCATTGTACTGTGATCTGCTTAAGTTGTGTCTGAAATCAGGATTCAGTTGCATTAGAAGAAAAAAAAATACTTGCTAACTGTTGGTGGCATTCCCTCATTTGTCAGAGGAGACACCTGTGACCCAGAGAGGGAAGGAGACTTCACTAGGGTCACCCAGCATGAGTGACAGAGCCATGCTGGAAGGAGACTCCCCGACTGGCCCACAGTCTGGCATTGTTGTGCACAGTGTTAAAATGCAGCCCACGGGCAGCATGGACCAAAGTCAACTGTAAGTCAGAGGGGCGGTGGCAGAGGGGGGTGCGGGGCAGCCCGAGGAGGGCCAACATCTTCCTCCTTGGGGCTGACCTTTCTCCCTGGCCTCCCTGCTCCTCTCAGCACCTAAGCATATGTATGAAGCGAAATCAAAGCCTGCTCGGACTTGACAGAACTGCTGAACTAACAGCCGTATCCTGTCCTCTACTGAAGGACATCACCTTGTCAAGATAGAGCTTGGCAAAAATGCACCACAGGAAGCCAGCTTCTAGGGCGGGATCATGTATATTCATGGGGCTCCACGTCTGTCCACCCTCTCCAACCCCCAGGCACCCCACCAGCCCTCTGACTGGCCCTCTGGTACATTTGATCTGCAGGCGCGGGTTCTCCCACTGCAGGCTTCTCCAGAGGTAGGTTAATGCTGCCTATGCTCCGCCTTCATCAATTTCCAACCCAAGTCCTTACTGTTCCCAGCACTCTATTCTTTGGGGACCTGGCAGATGCTAGACATAGCGTTCTGGGCGCTTTGTGAGCAGACCCCGCCCCTCTCAAGGGAGCACCTACATCTGGAGCTTCGTTTCTTTCATCCTCCAGACTTTTTCTGCTCCTGTGCTTTAGTCCTTCATCTGGTGCTCCCTCCCCTCTTCTCTGCTTGGTGAACCCCCTTACCCATCTATTGACCCCAGCTCAGAGGGTACCCTTCCCCAAAGCACCTTTTTTCTCTTGGTGGTGTCTGATCACTTTTGTTTGTAAGTCTCTTTTCCTTTTCCCACCAACAGTTTCTGAGGTCAGGGAGCATCCCAGGTTCCTGCCCAGGGCCTGGCATGCAGGGACCAGGAGGCACGCCCCGTTGCTATTCATATGTGCAGTGCTGCTATGACAGAGGACCACAGCAGCCTTCCTTTGGCTTCGTCTGCCTGTGCCTTCACATGACTTCCCCTTGCTTAGCTCCATCCAAACCTTGTCTCGTGAAGAGACCAATTGTGGGCCCGCAAGATGACTCAGTGGGTAAAGGTGTCCTCTGTGTCATGTGTGCATGCATTTGCACGTGCGCGCACACACACACACACACACACACATTTTAAAAAGATACTATTTGTGTTGGATTAGGAGCCATCCATCAGACGGACCCCCTTCCACCTTCACCGCGTCTTTGAAATTTCATCTCTAAATACAGTCATTTTTTGAGGCAGTGGGATTAGGACTTCAACCTAAGAATTTTGTGACAGGCTCAGTTGTGCCCATAACACTGCAATGAAAATACCCGTTACTACATAAGAGGTTATTATGCACATGAATCCTGATGGCCAGGTTGTGGGCAGGACTCGAGGGGATGGCTTGCTTCTGCCCTTTGATGTGTGGGCCTCAGCCAGAAAAAATCACAAAAGTCCTCTGAGAGCTCTTGGGCTCAGGGGCCTGGCAGGTGGCTTGTGGCTTAGGATGACACAAATCTCAGGTAATGCCTGACACTCCTTCTGTGGCTTGACTTCTACGCAGCATGGGGGGCTTTGGGATGGGTTTGGCACATGCCAAGCAAGTGCTCTGCCACTGGACTGTATCCTCAGCCCTTTCTCATTTTGAGCTGGCTTTGAACTTCTGATCCCCCTGCCTCAGTGTCTGTGTAGCTGACAGGACTCTGCCACCAGGCCAAGCTTTGACTTTTTACTTTACATCTGAGGGGCTTTGAGAGCAAAACGTTCTAGTGGGTGAAGCAGTGGGGCAGGATCCTGATACCATCTACTGGTGAGAGTCACAGCCCGTGCAGACCTGGGCCAGCATCCAACCCCCAAGGGTCCACCCCCCAAAGTCACGCTGAGGAAGAGTGTGTGGGAGGTGAGATGTGACTATGGTCATCTTGTTTTGGAAAATGCAGTCTGCCACACCTGAAATCAGTAGAACTCAAAGGGATGCCTTGCAGTCATCATCCCAGACACACAGGGTCTATTGCAGATGGGGAAATACTTTGGATTTTCTTGTTTGATTTTGCATAGATATGTCTTTTTTTTTTTGAGGCAGCATCTCTTGTGGTCCACACTAGCCTTGAAATCACTATGTAGCTAAGATGCCTTTGAACTTCTGAACTTGATCACCAATGCTTGGACTAGTTTATGTGGTGGTGAGGTTTAAACCCAGAATTTCATGGATGCTAGGAAAGCACTCTGACAACAGAGCTACCACCCTAGGCAGGACTCAGGATCACCGATCTTGGTGCTATCTGGTATAAAGACAACGCCTCTCACCCACTAGCTATTTGGCTTTGGAGGTCAACGTTCTTTTGGAGCAACTAGCACAAGTGAGAGGCATGGTCAATGTCCCATAGTTCTTAGGTGCCCTGAGAGTTGGGCATTTAGGGTCATGATTTTATTTATTCGGTACGCCTTTCACCAGTGCCTTCAGAAGGCCCAACGCTACATTTGGGAGTTCCTATTAGTGGGCATAGTAAACATTTGTTGATTTTGTCATTGTTCAGTCACTCAACAAACACTGTTAGAGCATCGACCCCAGAGAAAAAGGGGGCTCACTGTAGAAAGGCCCACTCTACAGCAAACACTGTGCTTAGGGCACACCGGGCAGAATTCTAATCTCATCTCCTGTTTCATTTCGCACATTATGACGCCATTATATTTTAAAGCTTGTCTTTCTAACTCTCCTATTTTTCTTCTAGACTGTACTCCTGCTATATGGCTCCGGTTTCCCTCACCATTAGGAAGGTATTATAGTTACTGGAGATTCATCTATCATTTTATGAGCCTCTTTCAAGAGAGGAAATAACAGGTTGTTTCGAGTGTGAAGCACTGGCTCCCCGAGCCTCAAGGAACAGGCATCCTGCTCCCAGGGGAACAGCCAAGTGGTGTTTATCTTTGACACAATAAGCAAAAGATCAGACATGATTACAACAAATGGCAGAGTAAACATCCATCTGCAGCAAAGGGCATCTGCCCAAAAGCTGGAAATTGTAGCCACACACATCTGCCAATTCCAGACTGCGGCCTTGATGGCTCCATGGTGTTGCGAGGGTGGCCAGGGAGGACTGGTGTGGGATCACCCTTTCCTCCCAAACAGCTTTGGCCTCAGAGTTCTGAAGGAAGTCAGAAGACTTCCCCTGACTCAGAAGACTGTTTCACCCTTAATGGAACTTGGTCTGTCTTGTCTGTGTAGCTCATTTAGCTGTGTAGAACAGTGCCTGGCCCGCACAAGACACTTATAAACGCCTGTCAGCAGAGCGAACAAAGTGTTCTTGGGCCCTGCCTGTGTCTCCAGATCCAGTTCTTGCGTCCTCATCTCATCCATTTGACCTTTGGGTTCTAGACTGCGGCATTTTGTTACTTCCAGGCCTCCTGTGCAAACTGTTTTCCTCCTCTGATCAATTCTGCTAGAGGCCTCTCAGCTTCTCTTTGAAGAAGCTTTCTCGGCCATGCACCTGAGGCACCCCCCCATAGCACTGGCCCTCACTTTCTTTTTATAGGCCTTGTCTAAGTGCTCCATTGGAGGATGTAGTGACACTGTTCACCATGCGGACAGTCTGATGCCACAGAATCACGGTCTCCTTGCTCAGGACTGCACTTTGCAGCCTAGCCTCGTCTTCCTGTGATGGCCTTTTGCTTTAGAATGGGTGACAGTGGCCTGCATCTTCACTGGACCAAAGTGAATACGAGGACCTCACTCTCCACCTTCCATTCTTAAGACCAAGTGGCAGGCTCCACAGGACAGAGCACCTTGAGTTCTCTTGTCATTGGCTGGAGCTGAGCTTTCTTGGCTCGAGCCCAAAGGGAACATGTGCCTCTTGTTTTATGTGTAAAGTAAATCCTTACTCTGTCTTAAGACACTGATTATTTGGGGTGCTTGTTGTAGCAGCTAGTGTTAACAGCCCAATCGACTGTGCCATCTCCAAAGGTATTTGTTGAGAGGAATCTCCTGGCCACGCTGGTCTCATAGCATCTCTGTGAAGCCACTCTGGCCCTGTGTGTCATCTATGTCAGTTAGCATCATCACTGAAAGGATCAGTTCAAAGCTGGGCATAGTGACACGTACCTTCAATCCCAGCACTTGGGAGACAGAGGCAGGCAGATCTCTGAAGTTCAAGGATAGCCTGGTCTACGGAGTGAGTTCCGGGACAGCCAGATAGTGAGACCCTGTCTGATAGGAAAAAAATAAAAGAAAAAACAAAGTATTAATTTAATAATCTAGCTGGGCTGAGACTTGTGTTCTGTGAAATAGAATGATTCTTTACTTGTGGTACTTGTGGACAGAACTTTTTTTTTGAGACAGGGTTTCTCTGTGTAACCCTGATTATCCTGGAACTTGTTTTGTAGACCAGGCTGGCCTTGAAATCACAGGAATCTGCCTGCCTCTGCCTCCCAAATGCTGGGATTAAAGGCATGTGTCACCAGCGCCCACCTGATGTGGGCAGAACATCTTAATTCAAATAGGGAATGATGGTCTTTGACAAAGCATATTAAACAGAGTAGAAGTCTCTCTGTCCCTTAGCCCTGGTGCCTTGAAGTCCCAGAGAAGCCACCTGTAGCTTATGTACCTCCAAAGGACAGTTCTTGGCACAGACTTGGACTGAGCCTGTGATGGTTAATACTGTCAACCTGACAAGATCTAGAGTCACGTAGGAGATCAGTCTGGGTCTATGTATGAGTGAGTTTGTAGACTGTGTTAACCCTAGAAGACCCACCCTAAATATCTGTGGTGGTTTGAAAGAAACTGGCCCCATAGGGAGTGGCACTATTAGGAGATGTGGCTTCACTCGAGTAGGTGTGGCTTTGTTGGAGGAAGTATGTAACTGTGGGGGCGGACTTTGAGGTCTCTTTTGCTCAAGCTATACCCAGTGTGGTACACAGTTCACTTCCTGCTGCCTACAGATCAAGATATAGGACTCTCAGCTTGTTCACCAGGACCACATCTGCCTGCACCCCTCCATGTCCCACCTTGATGATAATGGACTAAACCTCTAAAACTGTAAGACACCCCAATTAAATATTTTCCTTTATAAGAGTTGGTCACAGTGTCTCTTCACAGCAATAGAAACCCTAACTAACAGTGTCATTGGGACTGTCCTCCCAGTTGGGGTCCTGGGCTTCATAAAAAAAAAAAAGAAAAAAGGAAACATCACAAAGCAGCAGTCTCTCTCTGATTCCCGACTTTGGATGCAGTGTGACCAGCTGCCACCACAGCTGAGCTGGCCTTGCCATAATACCCTCCCTGTCATGGGGGACTGTCCCCTTAACTCTGAACCCAAGTTAACTTCTCTCTCCTTAAGTTGCTTTGGTCAGGTATTCCATCTCAGCAACAAAAAAGCAGCTAAGAAACAAGTGCCCCTTTCCTGACCTGCAGTTTGCTTGAATAGTCTTAGGGTGAGCAGAAATGGTGACACCCTGGGACTGGGAGAGCTGGCCTTGTGGCAGCCACTCCCTCCTGCAAACAAGGCGTCCTTCAACTGCTCAGCCAGTGAGTCACATTATTCTGGCACGGAGCCGGGATGGGTGCTTCCTGGCTTCCTGAGCTCACCACGAGAGCGTGGTGCACAGTGGATTTGGGAAGTGAAGCCAGGGAACAAGAATAAGCACCCACCTGGAGGAGAGACAGCCGATGCAAGGATGGACGGCTATCTTGGTCACCATTTGAAGGCTTCAGATTGTCTGCTTGGAGGAGGACAAGGTGGCCCAGTATATGTTAATTACCCTCCTTTCTGGGCTACATGTGTGCACTGGGGGTGGATGGGGTGTGTCCCTTAGACTTCAGAGAAGCCCGAGGTGGCAAGTGAGGTGCATGTGTCAGGGTTCAGACACGGCTTTGATGGGTTCACCTGCAGGAAGCTGATCAAAGCCTCAGCAGAGTTAGTCACCTGGCAGTGGCTGAGTGACAGCAACGCCAGGGTGCTTTCCCGTTGTGTAAGAGGGATCCAGATCACAGCCGCTCTCCCAGTCGGTCTGCTCTTAATTCTTGTTTTTCTCATTAAGAGGTTCCTTGAAGACAGGGCTTCTGGTTGTCCCCAACCCCTGGCACAGGTCCCCTTGCGCAGTAGAGCTTACTCATGCTGAATGGATGGAAAGTTGAGATGATCGTTTTTCTCCACAGGGGAAAAAGAGAGAAGACCCCTCTTTCAGGATGCTGCAGGGTAGCTATACACAGAGCAAGCCCCGAACAAGACAGTACAAGCTGAGAGCTGCGGGTTGCGTGTGAGGTGGCATAGGACTGATGTCTGTGGTGAACTCCCTTGGCCCTCAAACAGCCGACTCAAGCATCATTCCCATTCCACAGATGGAGACTGGAGGTAGGAGGCATGTTCATGGTTGTGAGCAGGAGAGCAGGGATCTGGCCGGAATGGTCTAACCTCTGTGTCTGGGCATGTGGGTGCCCACATGTGGCTCAGACTGCAGAGAATGGCCCAGCAAAGGGAAGGACCACAGCCTGGGTGTTTCTACATCTCAGTTTCTGGGAACTGATGGAGGACAGAAAATAGTTGAAGTTTATTTAAAAAAAAAAAGTAAAGACAAGGCCTTTACTCCAGCATGGCCTCAAACTTGCTATGTGTGAAAGTGACCCTGAATGTCTGATCCCTGATCTCCTCCTCCAGTGAGCTGGGATTACAGGCATGTGCTGGGATTTCAGGGGTACACTGCCCTGTTGTGCTGGGATTTCAGGGGTACACTGCCCTGTTGGGATTGTATGATGCTGGGGATGGAATCCAGGGCTTTGTGCATGCCACACAAACAGCCCCATCAAGGTACATCCCTGAAGTTTACTTTTGCTAAAGCTTTTGGTAAAAGTCTAGAAATGTGCACTATATATCAACTTCTATTTCTGTCCTCAGAGGAGGGAGAGATCTTGGGGCATTACCTTCTGAGTGTCCCCCCCTTTTTCTTCTTGTAAACCCAAAACCATCAGTAGCGGGTAGTGGTGGGGGGGATAGGAGGTGTGAGGCAGAAAGCAAACTTATTTGAGTAATAAGCAAAGGACAGCCACAGAAGAAGAAATAAAATTAATCAATGAGGAAATTTTAAAAGTGTCTCATTTATAATCCAACTAACATAACTGAAAGCAGCCATATGCCTTTTCCTGTCCCGCCTCCCTTGTGTGGCTGTGGCTGGCCAGGACCCCGGGGGAACAGGTTCTCCCATTCACTGCCGGGAAATCTTTCCAGGGGGTGATTTGGCAATAAGTATCAGACAGTCTTAAAAGTTTGCTTTGATCCAGCAGTTCCTTCTGGACCAGATCCTAAAGAAACAGTCAAGGATGTATGCCGTGATTTAATTATAAGTGTATTTACCAAAACATTGTTGATGGTAGTGAAAATGCGAAAGGCACTTGGATGTCTGACACTCGGGCTGCGTGTACATCACAGTGGATTACCAGGGCGATCATTAAAAAATAATGTTGTAGAATGTGATATTAATGGCGGGGAAAGATATACATGATAATGTGTTAAGTGAGGGAAGCCCAGGTTACAAAACAGATAAATTCGTGGGGGTGAGAAGATGTGTGTAAATGACTCCAACGTGACTTGGAGCCTAGGAAAAAGAAGCACGCTCTGGGTGTAGACCGCATGAACTCAGATGCGGCTCTGCTAAAATCTTGCTGTGTAAGCTTTGGTGAGTGAGTCAGCCTCACTGAGCCGTCGTGGCCTCTGTTGTGAAATGGGCATTCGTGATTGCCTCCACCTAAAGAAGCGAGTGTGTGAAGTGTTCGGCCCAATAGATGACAAGAAAGATGTGCTCATTTTTTACGCCACAGTGTCCAGGCGCTAGCATCCAAGGAGCAGCCAGGGGGAAGAGGGTCCCCTTGAGGTATATGCTGGCATTAAGAAATGGCAGCATTTGCTGCTGCTTTTACAAAATTCTTTGGGTCTTGTTTGATGTAAAGTGGTGATTCTCAACCTTCCTAAGGCTCTGACACTTTCATACCTCATGTTAGGGGTGACCTCAACCATAAAAGTGTTCTTGTTGCTACTTCATAACTGTAATTTTGCTACTATTATGAATTGCAATAAGTGTCTGCTTTCTGATAGTCTTAGACAATTTCTGTGAGGGGGTCGGGACCCACAGGTTGAGAACCACTTATGTAAAAGCTTTCACTAGCAGGAGGAGCAAGTGGAAGGAATTTCCTCCCCAGTCTCCTTTAAAAGTTTGGTGGCAGGTACCTGGAAATATCTTCTCCACCCCCATTTCCATTGAGCTACCAACTATCCTGGGCCCTGTGATGCAGGTGACAAGTAACTAGGGGCCAGCCACACAGGGGGAGGCTGCTTGGTCTTGGGACAGTTGCTCTCTGTTGCCCTGCTGGGCCTTTTTATCTCTCTTTCTCTCTCTCTCTCTCTCTCTCTCTCTCT
>LOJH01017733.1:0-16052 GCA_001685095.1 Ellobius talpinus
GGTGGGACAAAAAGCAGGCCTGCTCTCCCCCTTCACTACATACCATTCACACTGGCTCCCAGAACCTTCTGATAAATTTCTAGTTTTCTTTGACCCTAACTCTTGGCACATTATGTTTCAGGCTTGCATGATCTGTGTTTTGTCTATGATATAAGCTATTCTTCCAGCTACCTCTACCTTTATTAATTGGAGGATAGTACTTACAAATCAAGATTTGATGTCATTTACTATAGCAAATATGGCTCTGTAAGTTCTCGCAAGCTCCCAGACCACATCCCTCTTACTACCCTAACTTATACGCTGTGTTACCCTCTATAAATTCTGAAATGACCAGTCTCCCAGTTCTCCCTGTCATTCTCATGTCTTCACAGTCCATCATGCATGGTACTGGTCAACTGCACCTTCTATATCCTCACCATCTCCTTGACCTTCATCTGGCCAACTAGATAGTGGCTTCTTTCAAGGGCCACCATCTGCCTCTCATTCTCCTGTATCATGTGTCTGAAAAGGTGATGGCTATGCATTTTGCTTTCTACTACCAGCCTAGACATGGGACTAGATGGTTCCTTATCTTGCCTCCTGTGAATGTCCCACTTTCTCACTCATCGCTCTTCTCCCTGGAAGATCATTCCCTGTACCCTGAGTTTGGTTCACTATTCATGCTTCTTGTCCTGTTTTCTCTTTCTGTTGTTAGAGATGGCTTCATCTATTTCCTTACTCCTCAGGGCTCCACTGCTTTCATTCTCTCTTTCTAACTAACACTTAACCATTCACTTCCACTTTCCTTCCTGAAGCCAGATCCCTAGCACACAGCGAATAAAGGGAACAAAATGACACAAAAGCAAAACTCCAACTTCCCTTGTCAGTTTCTCCACCAACAATTCACTACCAAACTTTTTTTTTCTCTATAATGCTGTTTTCCCCTTTTGCATCATGACAAAAAGTTTACTGATCACCTAGCATTTATCTTATGCTGCTACTTGCTGTGGTTTTAGTTTATTCTTTACCAGGAAACATTTGTTAAATAGGATCATTTTTTTTCTATAAATGAGGAAGGTCAGGTACATTAGACATGTACAAATGCCTTCCTTCTCTTATTTCTTCTCACGGAGATTAAGAAATAAGAGGAAGACATTGACTTTTATGATTAGACATGTACAAATGCCTTCCTTCTCTTATTTCTTCTCACAGAGATTAAGAAGTAAGAGGAAGACTTTGACTTTTGTGAATTTAAAATGTAATAGAGCAATAGGAAGAATGCAACATTAGTACAGTAGAACTGATAATTTCACAGAGGAAGGCACTCTAGTAGAGTGTATCCCAAGCTAGAAATTGGAACATCAGTGTTGATTCCACATTAACTAATTGTGTGATCTTTAGCAAATCATTGTGTTCTTACCTATAGAAGAAGAAAAACCATGGCATTGTTTGGTTTTCTTTAAACTATGGTTGGGAAGAGAGGGATCTACTGCATGGGCTACATTGTTACAGAGACCAAATTAATATCCCAGAGATTTTTGAGAAACAATTAGAGATTATTCAAACTGGAGTTACTTGAGTTTGCTGTTGCTATTGAGTTATGTAAGTAGAAGATTGAGACCTTTTCAATGTGCAGTCCTGCTAACCTCAGGACATGAATTCAGCTCCTCTCTTTCTCGTGATACGAAGACTGTGTGTAAGGTAAGAGATACAGGCTCTAAGGAGACCCTGCCTCATCTATGTTCCTGTTCCCTCCAGTTTACACCATCTGCAGGCTTGTACCTTATCCAGGGCACAGTGGGAAAACACAGACAGGGCTCTGTCCCAGCTTTCTAGGCATAAATCAATCTAGAGTAGACTAATTTTTCCTTTGGTTATTGTGGTGGTTTAAATAAGAAATATCACACATAGTCTCAGGTATTTGAACATGTGGTCCCTAGTTACTAGCACTGTTTGGGGATGTTTAGAAGATGCAACCTTGTTAGAGAAAGTATGTCAGTAGAGGTGGGCTTTGAGAGCTCAATTCTTCCTCTTTCTGTTTGCATTTTCTGCTTTGTGTTCACACTTAAGATGTGATCTCTCATCTTCCTACTCTAGATGCCATGTCTTCCTATCATGATAGGCTCACAATCTGAAACCAAAAGCCTAAATAAATACTTCCTTCTATGAGTTGTCTTGGTCATGGTGTTTTATCACAGCAAAATAAAAGCAAATAATATAGAAGTTGATATCACTGGGTGGGCTATTGTTATGAAGAAGCTGACCATGTTCTGTTGCTGTTTGTTTGTCTTTTGAATGAGGAAGCCTCCGGAACTTTGGACTAGAAATATGGTTGAATG
This sequence comes from Ellobius talpinus, assembly GCA_001685095.1. Lineage (NCBI taxonomy): Eukaryota > Metazoa > Chordata > Mammalia > Rodentia > Cricetidae > Ellobius > Ellobius talpinus. The sequence continues at coordinate 2,319 of LOJH01017733.1, forward strand.
TTGTAAGCAGAGTTTAAAGGACTGTCATAGTAGGAACCTGGAAAACAGGAGTGCTTAGAGCAATGTGGTCTGTGGAGGCCCAGATCAAGAGGTTTTAGAGAGGAACAATATTACCAACTGAGCTAAAGGCCATTCCTATGATATTGTGACAAAGAATCTGACTGCTTTTTGATCTTATCCTAAGAACTTGCTTGGAGCTAAATGAAAAAGTGATAGACTAATTTCACTGGTTGAGGAAATTTCAAGGCAGAATAATATGAGTCCATGGCATGGTGATTATTAATGATTGTTATTTAGGTCTACAATGAAAAGAGCAAACAGGGTAGAAAGAACTAAAAAAGGTTACTTTAAAGAGAAAAAGAACACCTGGAAAGTTAATGCTGAAGCAAAGGCTTGTAGTAAAAGAGATAAGGAGATATGTACCACCAAAGAGAGGTCTCCTTTTCTGCCCTGGAGGAAAGGGAGGGATGTCCTGAGAGCATGACCCAACCACGCTAAGCTTTCAACTTATGAAAGAGAGCAGTATGCAATGTCTACTCCTAGATGACGTTGTTTGGGGGAAGTTTAAACAGCATGGTCTTGCTAGAGAAAGTATGTTATTGGGATCAGGCTTTGGGAGCCTAAGTCTTAGCTCTGTTTCCAGCTTGCCCTCTCTGCTTCATGCTCATGGTTGATATGTGAACTCTGATTATTTTCCTGCACTCATTGCTATGCTCTTTATTGCCATGTCTGCCCACCATGCTGGACTCTTATCCTTCTGGAACAATGGTTCTCAATCTTCCTAATGCTGAGACCCTTATTACAGTTCCTTATGTTGTGTGGTTACTTCAAAACTGATTTTGCTACTGTCGTGAATTGTAATGTAAACATCTGATAAGCAACTCCTAAAAGAGTCATGACCCACAGCTTGAGGACTGTGGTTCTGGAACTATAAGCCTAAATAAATTCTTTCTTATAAGTTGTCTTGGTTATAGTGTTTCATCAAAGCAACAGAAAAGTGACTAATACAACTTTTAAACCCAATGTTATGAACAAAACACACAAGGGGTTAACGTACAAGTTAAGATCCTGTCAAGCCAATTGATAGAGTTGTAAACCTTACTGCAATTTAAGTACTTAGCTAATAAATCTCCTCAGCCAGCCCTGTCTGGCTATGGGTACAACTTAAGAGTAGAAGGCAGGATTTTCCCACTGCTAAACTGCCTTTCAGCCAACCACAAAGACACATCTTTCAGCTGGGAAGCTCCTGAGTTGCCACAGCTGCTTTGGCTGCTTTGAAATGTTATTCTGATAGTTCTACCTTGGAATTGTTAGTTATGTTATGTTAAAATGTTGTAAGAGCATATTTAAGAAGTCTATAAATCAGTTTTCATTGTGGCACTAAAGATGCTAATTTTAAGGAGGAAATAATGGATGGGATTTTGCTAGAACTCTATAAACATTTTCCCGTGCCAGATTGGTAGGAGTCACAAAGAATTGTTGCTCTCATTGACTCCAACTCTCATTTATGAAGGGAAACACATTCACACATCTTTTTCCAAAGGAGAAGCAACTGTTATCCATGTTGAGAAAGACAGTTATTAGCAATTTCGCCATAGAAATTCAAGGAGAAATAAAGGCATTTAGGTTATTACAAGGTATTAATTTTGAATGTTAGCCAACTTCAGTGAGAGGTTTCTTTTTTGTACAAGGCACAAAATTATCTGCTGATTTGGTACATGTATCAAAGCATAGCGCTTCTAGTCTGACCTGGTATTTCTCACGTGTATAAACTCCCATCATGTATTCTGCATGTTTCTTCCTGTGGTTTTGAAGAGTGTTAGATGGGACAGTGAAATGACCAGATGGTCTGCAGCGTGGGAGATGGACTGGAAGGTAACAGAACTGTGTGCTCTCAGGACACTACACAGTCACCTACAATCAAGTGGTAAATTGTGGGACATAAAGCTCACTGTGTTTATTTTCTGGGTGGATCAGGAAGAGAATTTCTGAGAATGAGATGAAAACAGAGGTGATAAAGACGAGAGAGTAGAAAGAACAAGTTCTGACTGGGAAATGGAACAATGGCCTTGAGGACCCTATGGTGGTGGAACCCTGTAGTGATGTCTACAACATTGTGGGAACTCCCCCCAAATCTAGATGCAGTGTCAACTGACAAAATGCCTCGATGAGATCCAGCTGTAAGGCATTTTTCTCATTTAGTGAGTGATTAATGATATAGGGCCCAGCCCATGGTGGGTGATAACATCCCTGATTCTAGGTTTTATAAGAAGGTTGGCTGAACAAGCCATGGCAAACAAGCCAGTAAGCAGGACTCCTCCATGGCCTCTACATCAGCTCCTGCCTCTGGGATCCTGCCCTGTTTGAGTCCCTGTCCTGACTTCCTTCAGCGATGAATACTAAAGAACAAGCCATATAAACCCTTTATTCCCCACATACTTTTGGGTCATGGTGTTTCATCGCAGTAATAGAAACCCTAACTAGAACACCCATCAAAAGGCAGAACAAGGAGGTAAACAATGGAATTTCAACTGGGAGAGAAAAAACCCCCCACAAATTATGAACAGGGAAGAACAGTGACAGAGAAGGAAGAACAAGGTCCAAAAGGCAGAACCCAAGATCAGATACCCTGCTCTGATGACAAAAGTCCCAGAGGCAGCAGGTGGAAGCCACTGATCTCTCACAATGGTTATGATATCATCAGTGACTGAGTTATGACTGGAAAAACATCTAGATGGAAAAATTTTAGATTCTAAAATCTTTAAGTAGATTTTATATTTTGTCCCTTTGTCTCTGGCTCAGAAACACTTCAGCTCTTAACAATTTATGTGATAGAAATTTGGTCTCTGATATAGTGATATTACGAGGTAGTAGGACCTTTAAGAGATGCAACCTCTTTGCCGGTGAATATGCTATTGTTTGATGCTGTCATTCGAAATGATTACAGTGGCTGCCTAGTTAGTTACTGTGCTAGTTAATTTTTACTGTAAACTTGACAGAACATAGAACATTTGGGAAGAGAGTCTTAATGAGAATTACCTGCATGAGACTGGCCTGAAGACATGTCTGTGGGGGATTGCTTTGATTGATAATTGATATTGGATGACCCAACCCACCCAATGTGGGCTGCAGCATTAACTAGGTTAAAGGTGTTGAACTGTATAATATAAAAGCTAAATAAAAGCAAGTAAAGATCTGCACAATTATTTATTTTTTTCTCTGCTCTTGACTGCAGATGTGATGCTTTAAGTCTCTGTCTTGACTTCCCTGCAGTAAACAACTATAACCTGAAATTGTAAGCAAAATAATTTCTTCTTTCTTTAAGCTATTCATTGTGATATTTTAGCACAGCAATAGAAAGGAAGCCAGAACAGAATTTATTACCAGGAGTGGGGTTGTTTCTGTGATGACCCTGACCATATTTTGTGGAGGAATGTGGAATACTTTGAAACTTTGGGCTTAAAAGCCATTGAATAATGTTGGGAGAGCCTAATGACTCATTCTAGTGGAAACTTGGAAGATAGTGATGCTCAAATGTGTACTGTGCAGGCCTTTTCTCACAGGGCTTCCGAGGGAAGCAAAATCTTAATTAAACTTTTATCATTTTGGTCATTTATGTGATGGTCTAACTAAGAATCTGTGTGCTGGTAAAGCCGAATTGTGCTGATTAATTCTAATGATCAACTTAAAATACTCTAGAATCACCTGAGTCTCAACTGAGGAATTACCTAGATCAGGCTGGCCTGTGAGCATGTCCATGGAAGATTATCTTGATTATTAGTTGATTAAAGCCTACTGTGGGTAGCACCATTCCCTAGTGTGGTAGTTGGAATAGGAATGGCCCCCATAGGCTTATAGATTTGAATGCTTGACTTTTTTGTCTTCTGATGTTAATGTTATTATAGTTCTATGACTTCTTTAGAGTTGGGGCTTATAGACAAAAAAGGGGGGACTGAAAGTTTCCTTGTGTCTGTACTGTAGAAATCATTGTCGTAAATGGAAACATGGACTTGGAAGATACAGATTCTTTCTCCCCATGTGCTTTGTAGGATTCTTAGTTGTATCTCTTTCTGAGCACAGCACACTGGTTCTCTCTGTCCAGTGCCCTTGGCACAGTGAAATGTGTCTCCTTCTGTTAGCCCAGTTACAATTCCTCCCTGAACCTTTCAGCATTCAGAATATGCATCCAAGCTTTCACTACAGAGGTGTTTTATCCCAGAGGTCTCCTGGGCAGATCAGATGTAAATGACCACATAGTGCTCAGGAGCAAATTGTTTGTTTGGACTATAATGGCCATGGAAAATTGCGCTAGGTTCTTTTGAAGGAGAACTGCTGTGGAGGGGGCATAGAACAGCTAATTATAGCCATGGGTCCCTAGGCCGCTTCAACAAGGCGAATCAACTCAGAAAGGGTCTTAGACAGCAGACAGCAGTGCAGATGTGAAATCCTCTAGTGGGTAGCTGCAGCTCTACTCCACAGGAACTTCCCTTAGACTCAGGATTCACAGGAGCCTGAGATTCTTTCTGCCTGATTCTTCCTTCTCTCTCTTCCCAGTGAGGAGACAACATCATGGTAGAAGCTCTCTCTTGCAGCTTCTTTTGTCATCCACAGATAGTTTTCCCAATCATTGTTTTGTACAATCAAGAGCAGCTTAGCATCTGCTTCTTAGGAGATCTGAAGTAACATAGCAAAGGCCGCCAAACCAACCCCTTCTTGTTTAGAGTTCGAAGGCAGAAGGGCAGCCCACGCAGACCCACACTTGCTATCTGGTTCTTCAAATGGTCTGCTCTAAGAGAATCGGAGTTGTTTCAATTGGGAATTTATGATACAAAGACATGTAAATGACATGGGAAAAAAGAATGTTTTATACTTAGAGATTTCTAGATAGGAGGTGTGGTCTGCCATTCACGACCACATGGAGAAATGTGGTCTGTTGGGAGACTGAGGACACAAGAGAGACGTGAGGTTTTATGTGTGCAGTACACACATGAGGGTGGAGATGAAGGACACTGAGCACAATATGTGTGGTAACAAGGATTCTGATACAGACACATATAGTCTTTCAAGATTTAGGATTGATTGATTGGTTGGTTGATTGATTGTAATGCTAGAGATCAAGTCCACAGCTTTGTTCAAAGCAGGTAAGGCCAGTATCCTACTTGATCTTTACTATCTGGAGATGCAAGACAATGACAAGAAATCAAGACTGTTGTAAGAAGAAACATTTAAAAACAGTGGGACAGTCATAAACCCAAAAATGCAATTGCAGACTTATCCTAAAAGATATCTCTCTCTTTTCCCCCACCCCTCTCTCTCCTGTCCCTACCTTTGAACTCTCTATGTAGCAGAAGCCTTGAATTCCTGGTCCTCCTGCCTCCATGTCCTAATATCCTGACTCCTAGGATTACAGATGTGGATCACCATACACACTGAAAGATATCAAACATGGGGGTTTGGAGAGATGACTCAGTGGCTAAAAGCACTGGCTGCTCTTCTAGAGGATCAAGGTTTGATGCCCAGTGCTCACATGGTGGCCCACAACCATCTGTAAACCCAGTTTCATATAATTTTATGCCCTTTTCTGACCTCCATGAGCACCAGGCATACATGCAGTGAAATATATATATATATTTCAATTTTTAAAAACAAACAAGAAAAGATCCCAAATCCATTGTTAAGGAAAATTGGGAGGCATGATAAGGGCACCATGCATAAAGGTCAATATGGTAGTGTGGGAAGCTGAGAGAAATCTAAACAGAAAGACCTAAAATGTGAGCGTGATTGAGAAAAACCTAAACAGCTTAGGGGCCTTCACATCTGTTTAGAAAGGTATAAAAGGTCAGCTGAGATTAAAATAATGCCAAAGTCATAGTCTTTTCATGTATATGGGGAACAAAATAAAATTAGATTCCTTTCATAAACAAGGTACAAAAAACCTGTAAATATCTTAAATCTAAATGTGATCCAATCCTATAAAAACTAGTTATGTCTAATACACAAAGGAACAGCAAAATGCTGCAATGGGAAGACATTTTCTAAGTATATCAACAAAAACAGAAATCTCCAAAATGAGAAATCTCTGTGCAACCAGAGATAGCATAAACAAAATTAAGACAAACCACAAAATGAAACATTATTGTGCATGTAACAAGCAAAACAGTGACAGTAAAGTTTAAGGAAACTCTTACAAATCAAGTTATAGAAACAGAAAAATGAATGGAAGGCGTAACATAGAAATTCTGAAATAAAATTCAAGGTAAAAAGAATATGAAAACATTGCTCTTCCTGCCTGTAACCAAGAGAATTAACCCCAGCAGACTAGCAGAGGTTTTTAGTCAGAGGGTACTATATTGCAGTGATAAAGAGGGAAAGAAGAGTTCTGCTAGTGAAAATAGAAATAGTCACAAGTGTTTTGAAGATCAGTTTGGCGATATTTAGTAAAAAAAAAATCACCTGTGTATATCTGAAAATCCGACAATTCCACACGTTAGTGCAGGACTGAGAGGCGTTCTCTCTCAAGGACACACAGACCTCAACAAGTGTTTGGTGTTTAAACTTTAGAAAGTTACTTAAATAGAAAAGGCTGAGAACGGTAAGAGGGACAGCAGCCCACCAAGGAGAGCTGAAGAAAAGAGGGAGAAGGGACTGAGAAACAGGGTCAGATAGCACAACGTGGTAAGAATTCAAGCTCTAGTCTCTCCAACACCTAGCTGCAATTATTTCAAGGGGGGCTGGTTATCTGTAGACCAGAAGGTTCCTCAGGATGTGGCCTGTGACCCAAACTGTCAACTAGTGCAAAGATTCACCATGAAAACTCTTCCCTAGACGCATGTTTTCTGTGGCATAAATGGCATTCTCCTTACACTTCTCGAACGGGAAAATAGAATTTTGCCAGCCACGTGAGGACTATTGGCAGTCCAGAAAAGAGAAAGGTAACCAAGTAGCGTGGAAGGACAAGTTTAGCCACAATGTGTCAAGGCGTCCCAAATACCTGAATGACATCTGCTCACACAATGGATCCTGTAGGTAAACAAAAAGTATTAGCAAATGGGTGACTGACCAAGCACTTTTCAGTGAGAGGCACCGAGAAGGCATCACTCTAAGGCCTGCAGTAAGAAAGTCTGCTCTTACCCAGAGTCGGGTGGACCATCAACATTCATTTGGACTCCGAGTGCCCTGGCAGGAGAGACAGAAGCAGAAGGCCATCCTGTTAAATCATTTAAACAGCCAAGGTGGGCAGCTGCCTCACAGATAATGCTTGGTAGGGGACAATGAAAGACAGATGATTTACCAATTAAATGCATCAGGCTTCCTGAACGCTGGGCCCGAGGACTGGAGTGCCATGTGTTTCCGCCAGACGCAGATCTGTCTTCATAAGCAAATTAGGCTTCAAGTTTGTAACTCATATGTCCACCCTCCTCTCTTACCTCCCACCCCCTATGCACACACAAAGACGATCTCATGTTAATGAACAAAGCTCAGGCTTTTTCCATTTCTCCACTTGTCAAAAATCTTTCACCTTCACGACCAACAGTAAATCACATGTTCTGCTTGAGCAGGTGCTCAGGGGGAAAAAAAAAACAAAACGCCAAAACAAACCGCCAAATGGCCATCCTAGGAAAGAGGGCTTTTCAGAGGCCAGGCATTCGCTGTGCTGTAAAGCAGGAATGATAGCCTGTGTGGAAACAGAGAAGCTCATTCTGGCCATTCTTCTGTAAATGCAGCGTCTGCAGCAGACCAGAATTCAAAAGCAAGCCCAATACCAGCTCTCCAGGCAGAGTCATGGTGACAGAAGACCTGGGAACAGTGACAGTCAACATTTAGAGAGGAGCTTGCATTGGGGTTTTGTACAGTAAGAAACAGTTATTATTCCTAGTATATTTGTACTATTATACCATTTTATATTTTTAATATTACTTTCATTTGACAGATGGAGAATCAGAGAATTTAAATATTTTCCCAAGTTCATACAAAGAAGACTTGTTATTAAAAATTGGATATTTTCCACTTTTATATATTATCTCTCCAAGACTTCTAATTCTGAAATTCTGTGAATATCGATAGAAATATCAGGAAACCATGGAGATGCTACTTGAGATGACTCAGTTTCTGTTATTAAAAAGAAAGATAAGTATTGGGTGGAGGAGAGTAAATATCAAAAATGGGAAAAAATCAAAAAGTGAAAAATAGAAACAGGAAAAAAGAAAAGATGAAAGTGTGCATTAAAAGAAAAATATATTCAGAGATGTAGAGTAGGGGCACTTGTTCACTTCAGTTTCGCTCGAAAGGTAAGTCACACTCTATTTTGTCTGCTTGCTTGCTTGCTTGATTATAGAAAAGAAGACATACAGTCATAAAACGAAGTTCTTGACATTGAAGTACTAGCCGATGAACCAGACAAAAGAAGACCCCTCTCTAGCAAATTCCCAAACATAGATAACACATGTGGAACTCCTGGCCAAAGGAGTCTTAGAAGCAGTTGATCTCAAATACAGTTTTACCAACCAATCAGCAGTGGAGTGAAGAGTTCACTCCAGCAGAGCTGGTGGGATTAGCCTTTGGTCCAGCTCAGCACCACAGGTACCGTTTGGAGCAACAGGAATAACACAGGGGAAGAAAAATGCCGCTTGGTTTCCAGTGCTGGGTTTTCCTCCGGGAAGCTCCTGGGATGGTCTTGTCATGCTCTGCCTTAGGCAGCTGGAAGGCTATGTCCTGCAGGAAGCTCCCTGAATACACAGCCTTTATTATCCCATCATTTCCTCCTCTAGAGCTGCTGGTAAATGTGTGGGCATGGAAACTGATGGACATATATTTTATAAAGCTCCTTGTCAGTTTTCTAAAGGAATTTTAGGCCAGTTTCTGAGTTACAAAGGATAGAGAAAGACTTCATTAATGTTTTTAGATTCTAACTTGAGGACAAGAAGAAAGAGTGGATCAAAAGAGGTATAATAGCCTTCATAGCCCTGACAGTGACAGGCAACATATTAGAATATTGATGCTGGAATACATATGAGATTATTTTCTTAGGAAATATTTTGAAAATAGCACAGAAGGAAATTCTCAGGTATGTCTGAGCTAGTGAGTCTGTGAGAAAATCACAGGTTGTGAGAAGCACAGAGGTTTCTCTCATGAACTTCATGTGATCTTGCATAAGGGATGTACTTAAAAATAAACACAGATGATGCCTGTATAATGGTGGGTTCATTGGCACTTACCGTCTGGAACAGGGGAATGGGAGCCCTGTATCCGTCCTCTGAAGCATTTTCCCTGCATGATGATATTTCTGCCAAATGGCCAGAGATTATCTGATGTGATCAGAACAGAGGCTGGGAACACAGACAACGTTCTCCTGCTGTGTACAAAACATAGTGTGACTGCCACTGGGGTACTGCATCGTCTTAGTACACAGGACATATATGTGAGAAAGACTCGGGTATTCTGCAGAAAAACCCGAAGGGCATCCAGGAAAATAAAGGAATGGCGTTAATGAGGCATCTGTAAATGCAAGAAGTGCAGAGTTCCTGCATACAACACGCTTCCTGGAAGCGCATGAGTATTGAGGCACACATTGGCACCCTCTAGTAAAGTCTGAACTTGAAGGAAAGAAGTCTAGGATCATGAAGGTATGGGTTCTGGATCTGCTGCTAAGTAGCTGCTTGACTGTGAGTAGTTCCTATAACCTGTACTGAACCCCTCAAACAAAGGGATTGGGGTACATTGGCTTGCTCAACAGTCTGTATCATAAAACATTATAAACCAGTCACAGGACAAAACATGATGTCGTTGCTTTTTAAAAATACCCACCAGGATGAAGCAAACACAGAAGTTGGACATAAAAACCTAGAGAAAGAAATTTGCCAAATGAAGTGAACACATCAGCCACAGAGAAGGGTGAGTGTGTGAGCTTTTTATTTACAATACCAGCATCGTTGATGTCTTTTTAGAAAGAAACCAGGGAATAACTTTTGACTGTAAAAGATAGCATCTAACATTGGACAACAGAACAGTAAATAAAGTTCTCTCACTTGCCTTCCCAGAGCCATTGTCCTGGGCAGGGAGAAGAAACTATAGGCCCGTCATGTGCTGCCTTGAGGGGCCGGGTGCTCAGGTGCCTTTATAGTGAGCAAATAATATGGTAGGGTATGGGGGAGACAGAGAGGCAGAATGGTTCACATCCTGTGGAGAAAGGCAGATCTGAAAAACAGAAGCTGTTGAGGCCCTAGATAATGTGGGAGGTCTGCTTGCCACCTGGGGCCACGGTGAAGTCCAGTCCTGGACTACTGCCAACGGCCATGTCTGGGTTCATGGCCCTGCCACAGCCTTGATCTGTGTTCATGTCCATGGCTCCTGCTATTTCCACAGGCAGTGAGGATGCCCATGGTCTGAGCCACCGCACGAGGCCATGTTGGTGCCGGGGACCACGTCACCACAGGGACCATCCCGATCTTAGTAGCCTGAGCCTCCGCCTGGGGCCATGGAGACATCCAAGCTTGAACTCCAACTGAAGGCCATGTTTGGGTCCATGGCCCTACTACAGCCTTGGTCTGTGTTGATGTCCATGGCTCCTGTAACCATCGAAGGATTTCCTGGGTCTGGGCCCCCACCTGGGGTAATGTTGGTGCCCGAGGGCCACTTTGCAGCCAGGGTGATGCTGAACTGAGTGGTTTGCACAACCACCCAGGGCCATGGTGACATCTGGGCCCAGGATGCTTCCAAGAACCATGCCTGGGTTTGTGGTCCTACTGCAGCCAGGGTCTGTGTTGATATCCATGGCTCCCATTGCTACCAAAGGCCACAAGGATGCCTGGCTTCTGTGGCCATATTGGATTCCGAGGGACATGCCACTGCCAGGGCCATACTGACCTGAGTGGCTTAATCTGCCACCCATGATGATGGCATCATCAGGGTCCATGGCCCTACAGCAGTCAGGGTCTGTTTTGATATCCATGGCTCTAGTTACCACTGGAGGCTGTGCAAATGTCCAGGGTTTAGGCCCACACCGGAGACCATATTGGTGTCCAGAGTTCAAGCTGTCACAAGGGCCATACAGATTGGGGTGGCTTCTGCTATCACATGGGGCAATATTGACACCTGGATCCAAGCTGTGGCCAGGGGCTATGTCTGGGTTTATAGCTCTACCACAGCCAGGGTTGTGTTGAGGTCCATGACTCCTGTTACCATCAAAGATCATGTGACTCCCTGGCATCTGGACTACCATCTGTGGCCAGGTTGGAGTCCAGGGACCATGCTGCTGTTGGACCCATGCTGATCTGAAAGGCCTGCACTATGTCATCCAGGGCCATGGTGACATCCTGGCCCAAGCTGCTGCTTATGACAATGTCTGGGTCCATGGTCCTGCTGCAGCTGAGGTCTGTGCTGATGTCCTTGCCCACAGCACCACAGGGGCCCATTTGAGCCATGTATTGAACAATATGTTGAATTACGAGGGCCTTGCTGAGCTGGTCTCGCCCTTCACTGGCCCAGGGAGAGCCCTCCACCCCTTCACTAGAGAGCTGGTCCTACTCCTCATTGGCCCTGAGATAACAGATCTCTATGCTATCACCCAGACACACAACCAGGGCTTTACGTGGGTACTCCCTAACATTCACCCTATTTATGATCTGTTGGAGCTCATAAAGAGACTGGCCCTGTGGAACCAATGGAACCATAGCTATGACTCAGGGCAACTGCAGGATATTCAAGAGGAGATTCAGTGAGGGTCCAGTCAGTATTGATGGTGTACTAGAAGCCAGAGGCCTTAAACCTGACCAACAACACCTTAAACAATGAACAAAAGTGAAGCTGTAAATGCTGTGGACAAAAGGGTATACTTCATGATACACAGCAGAGCCCAATGTCACCAAGAGAAATGAAGAGGTGATGGGGGTGGGGAAAAAAGGAGATACACAGTGTTTTTTTCTCATTTGCTTATTTCTGTTTTGTCTTTCGTTTGTTGTTTTTAATTAATATTCTTATTTGCATTTTCATTTTTTTATTTTTGTCTTATTCTTATTATTTCTTTTTTAGTTTTCCATTGGAGGGACACTACAGGGTAAAAGGTGGATACGGAGGGACTGGGAAATGAGTAGGACTGGAGCGGATGAAGTGAAATTTCTAAAGAATCAATTTTAAAAATTATATTAATAGGGAAAAAAGAATCTTTCATGGATCTAGGAAAATTGAAGGTTTCAGAAAGGCACGTTTCCAAAAAGTGTAACATTTATGATAGAAGGAAAAATGTGACAGGTGATTTAAGAAATGAGATTTCAAGAGAAGGCTGGTGTTGGTGCTGAATAGAGGATTGGTACCCATGCAAGAGGGGCCTGACCTTAAATCTGGATCCATTTCATATTTCTAGTCAGAAGGTCTGCTGGATTGTTGCCTATCTTTTCTCTTTTAAGAGTTGTCCTGAAGATGAATTAGAAAGAGGTAGGATAAAGAGGCTAATGAAATGCTAGAGAGGCCATGAAAGAAGTGAGTTGGGCATTCGGTGTGTGTTGGGGTGCCGGAGTCAGTCTGAGAAGGCCAGTGAGGGAAGTAGCTTCTCTGAGGGCTTGCTTTACTTCATTGTTTCTAGAAGAAAAGTTGCTAAGCTTCTCAGTGCCTCCCCCAAGACTTCAAGGTGCTGAAGTTCAGCATTTCATTCCTGAAAGGAAGAAGCCAGTGGTCCAAAGACTTAGCCAAATTTCACAAGCAGCAACCTTGAGTGGGAGAGAACCTGAAGACAGCTTTTTTTTGCTGGAGATGAGGACACTGCTAACCTTGCAAAGATTCATGTATGAGTTAGTTAGGGGTTCTGTTGCAGAAGGCTTGGGCTCAGCCTCCGTGCTCCTCTCATCCCCCCCGTGGGTAGCACCCAGGCCACATATTAAAGAAATACTGGATGAGTATAATTTCCATTCCAAAGATGAAAACATGAAATTATGCAATTCAGGGACTATTCCAATGACCAAATCAAATCAATACCTGGTTGATCTGATCAACTGCATGGAGACTGGCCATTATGGTGGCAGAGGGAAGAGGAACATTCAATAAAATATGATTGATTCATTGTTCACTATAAAGGGAACATAGACGTGGATTTTATTTCAAATGATCTGGGTGAGAAAATAAAAGCCGTGCAAGCTCCAAGGAAATGAGTGGGTTTTTTTTTCTTTCTTGAAATAACTCAATTTCCATACATGATTTTATAAGTTGAACATAGCACACAGGGTAGGTGTTCCATCTCAGCTTCTCTTGCAGGTTGTTTTGATCTTCAATCTTCCTGCTCCTCTGCCTCAGGAGAACCAGAGGGAGATGAAGGAATTCCCAGTTCTTCCTGGTCCCACACTGTCCTGCACTTCCTGATTGCTACTGAACAACTGAAATAAGGGAATGACACTGACAAATACTGGGACATGTCCATTCCGCTAGGACAAGAAAATACTTAAATTCTTGCTAATGGAAATGTCTTCCTTCCTCATTTAACTAAAATAGTTTGGTTTTTGTTGTTCTTGTTGTTATTTGTTTTTTGTTTTGTTTTTACAAAAACTTGTAGAGGTAACGTCCCCTTTGGTGTAGGAGGTCCTTCTGTATTTATGTTGCTTTCATTGGTTGAATAAAGAAGCTGCCTTGGCCTTTTGATAGGGCAGCACATAGGTGGGCGGAGTAGACAAAACAGAATGCTGGGAGGAAGAAAGCAGAGTCAGAGAGAGCCACCATGAAGCTGCCAGGTCAGACATGCTGAATCTTTCC
>LOJH01017734.1:5698-22132 GCA_001685095.1 Ellobius talpinus
CTTTCTCTCTCTCTCTCTCTCTCTCTCTCTCTCTCTCTCTCTCTTTCTTTCTTTAAGATCAGAATTCCACAGGGAAGTTTCTAGAAAAACATTCTCTTCAGTCATATACTGGGGACACTCCTTAATTATCTCTTGTTTGCCTTGTCTTGCCTTTGGATTTCTCTCTAAGTTATTAGCATAACTAGTTTTACACAAGAACTTTGAGCTAGTGTAAAAACAGGAAGATAATATATATAAACTTGCACAAAAGCAATGCCTTTTATACCATGCCTGAAACACAACATTTAATAGATGCTTGATAATTTTATTGATAATCACTATAAAAGTCAAATGATACTTGGAAACTCTACTGCAAAACTATTAATTATCAAAAAAAATGTTGCAAATAGAAATGTTTAGAAATGTTCACCTTCACTCTTGCTTTTGTCTAGGGTATGTATGCTTGGGCATCATTAGCAGGGGGACTCAGCACCACCTAACTGGAAGGTAACAGTAATCCCTACAATTAAAAAGGAGCAGTCCCTTTCACCATTTTTTAAAATGTCTTAAGAACTCTAGCTATTTGGAAGTCTAAAAACATTCAAGGTAAAAAGAATGAGACTGACATGGGAATTTTGGCTACGGAAATTATTAGAATGAGGTAGAGTCCCTGGATGGCTGCTTAGTTGTTCTGTTTGATGTGGTGCTCGGTGAGCAGTACTAACCAATGACAGGGACAGTGGTCCAGCATGACATAACTACATCCTAAAAAACCTGCACCTAATAGTGGTGTAGCCCTTCATCCTGCCTGTAACATAATTCTGGCAAATGAATCATATTTGATTCATAATAAATGCTTAAAGTAACACTTGGAGAGGTTGAGTATTTGTTCAACCTTGCGTGATGTTGGGTAAAGCCTAAGCTCATGCTTGATTTAAATCTATTCTTTCCTTCCAAAAGTATAATGCTACCTTTATCAGACCACAGATTAGATTCAGTAGCGCAACAGATGCACACCTTTTCAGTGTAGACATCTTGCCCTTAAAAAGGGTCTATAATCTAATCAGAGGGAAACAACACCGGTGAAATGAAGTGGGACAAGAGCATTTCTAAAGGTCAGTCTTGGCTGGAGTGACTTGAGACTGTTTCATGGAGGGGAGACTTGAGGAAACAAACCTTGGGGCAGCCATATGTAGGGCGGAGGGAAGGACAGTCATTTGCCCAGCAAGGGTAGATGGATGGATGCCTGGGACCAGAGTTCGCAGAATTTATGGATTGCCCACAAGGCTGACTAAAACATTCTGAAGAAAAGACCAATTTAAAAGGGGGAAAGTATGCCTTTAATTATCTCAAGAAGAACTTCTAACAGCTTTGATATCCAAATGTGTATGGGTTCTTAAATACTATTTATATAAGTTACTTTGAACTCAATGATTTCAATGATTTCAGCATAAGGACAACTTGTTTATTAGGATAAGCCTCGGGAGTTTTAGAATCCTTTTCTAGGTTTTCCACATTTCTCACTGGATAAGCTCCACGTATCAATGCCCACAGGTGGTATTTCCCTTAATTGGATTTAGATCTTCGCTCAGAATATCTCAAGGAGCCCTCCCTAGTTAGGGTACTCAAACTTGTAACCTGCCACTTAAATTTCCTCTCTTACTCTACTCCCGCTCCCCTCTGCACATAACATCGATTTACTATGCTCTCTGCTTAGCTTTTGTCTCTCTTCCCACCGAGGTTGTAAAGTATGATGAAGACAGAATGATTATCTGTGTGGCCCACCACTTTGCATCTAGTGCCTAGAATTGGATCTGGAAAAGAGACAATCCTCTGTAAATATTTGACTAAGAAGCAAATGAATAACTTTGTCGGGAGGTGTGGTGAATCATTTACATTGAACATTGACATCTTACATATCTAAGGGCTTATTGGCATCGCTCCCCTGGTGGGATGTGTTTTCTTTTTCTTTTACTTTCTTTTTTAATTTTTGAATGATTTATTTAACTTTATTTTATGTGCATTGGTGTGAAGGTGTCAGATCTCGTGGAACTGCACTTTCAGACAGTTGTGAGCAGCCATGTGGGTGCTGGAATTGAACCCAGGTCTTCCGGAAGAGTAGTCAGTGCTCTTAATCACTGAGCCATGTCTCCAGCCCAAGGGATGTGTTTTCTATAGGTTGGTTGCAGCAGTTTCTCCTACGAAACAGAATGGGCTTATAACTGTTTCAACTAATAGCATAAAGATAAAACCAAGGGGCTTTCAGTGTAACCCTTGTTAAGACCTTATCCTTTCCTGCTGGCATTAAGTTTTGCTATGTACCCAGGCTAGCCTCCTACTCACTAGCTCAACCTCCAAAGCAGCTGAGATCAGTTATATACCACTATGCCTAACCTGCTAAGATGTCAGAGAAATCAACACTGATACTTCAGAGACCCTTTGAAACAGATGAAATCCTTTCTGAGGAAATCAATCATACCCCCAAAATCTCTTCTGTCAAAAATTAGTGCTGCCAAAACTCTCGAAGCCATCATTCCCACAGCAGCCTGACAAAGAAGCTCTTTAGCTCACTCATCATGAGATTAGAGGGGAGGAGCAGAACACCAAGAATCAGACTGAGCCACACCTGGACCTGATTTAGGTAATGAGTCATTGGCCTTCAAGCTGATGCCATAATAGAGGTTTGAGAGGAAGGGGAGGGTATTTCTCATGTGTGGAGAATGTGAATGGATGAGGGCAGAAATGCCACGTCGTATCAGATTTTGTAACATTTCATTGTTCTAAGACAGCTGCAAAAATATATTGCTGACGACGTGACTTTAGCATTCTGTTTTCAAGCAAAGAATGCTTTCTCCTTGAATCTGGGTAGTCTTGTGTTTGCCTTAATTAAGTAGGGAGAAATGAATGCCGTATGGCTTCCAAGGCTGTCATGAGACACAATGCAGCTTTGTCTTGGAGTTCTGCGCTTATAGCTACTGCCTGAGGAGTCTGATTACCCTGTGGTTACCATATGCTGTGGAAGCCAACCCACATGGGGAGCCTCCAGTAGGTAAATTCCTCCACTCTATGCTAGTAGTATTTGAATCCTGTTAGCCCTTGGTCCCTGATGTGAACAAAGGAATCTTCTTGATTAGTAACTTTTCTCGTTGCCATGAGCATGTATTTCACAATGTAACAAATGTATTTCACAATGGTAGGCCGTGGTTTGAGACGTTTTAGTTCAGTATGGCAGGGAAGGCGTGGTGGAAACCCACTGGGGCTGTGGTGACCACAGGAACAAGAGACAGTCCACATGACAACGGGCAGGAAGAAGGGAAAGCAGGCTGGAGACAGGGCAGGTATAACCTTCAAAGGCCTGCCTCTAGTGGCCTTCTTGTACCAGTCAAACTCCACTCCCCAAAGTCTCCATGGCCTTTGAATAATCTCACAAGATTGGGACAGAGAGTTCAAAACATGAATACTTTCTCATCGTTCTGATCCCTACCTGGCATCCCATTCCTAGACTTCAGATTTTCCTAAAAACAATGAAGACCTAAACAATAGCCTATCCATCCTGTCTAAATTTATGACCTGTTTAAATTGAGTCTGTTTCAAACATAAAATAGTTACTTGAAAATACAGTGTTTTAGACAAGTTGCTTCCCATGATAGTAGTCATAATAGATCACCTTAGAATGTGTCTTTGCAGTTTGCTCTAACAACATGGGAAGTCCATCTTTCCTTCTTATATACCCTAGTCCACCTTCTGTTGCTGCAACAAAATCCCTGAGACTGGAGAATTTGTAAGGAAAATGTCTAATTTAGTCCATGGTTCTGGAGTCTGTAAGTTCAAGATCAGGCAGCCACATCTGACAAGGACCTTGGCATGTATCTTAAAGGAAAAGGAAAAGGTTAAGTGTGCTCATGTAAAAGAGAAAAAGGATTAAAAGTGACAACCTGTTACAGAAAACCACACCTGTTTTAGCTTAGGCCAGCTGACAGACAGAAAGATATAATAAAAAAAAGGCTCACTGTTAAGTCACTGAGACTTTTTGTGGTGATGGAGAAGGCTTGTGGGTAGGGTTGTTACACAGTAAAAAGTTAAATGAATCAAAATGAGAAACCCAGTAAAAGAAATTGGGTATAATACCTATATGCAAAAACAAAAAAAAAACAAAAAAAGAAAACAACAAAAAACAATGGTTAAAACACTGGAAATAATGATTACTGTTTATCTACAATTGAGAAATTAAGTCATCTTTAGTCATCTTCTACCTGTGCTTTTGAGCTCATAGTACAAAATGATAAACAAGAGAACTGTTTTCTCTGCATCATTCATAAATGGAACAAAGCAAACACATTCTACTTACCCTAGTATCATGTTTCTTGTACCACATCTATTGCTTTGATTGGCTTTCTAACTGCCCACTGTTTGTACAGGGTCAGAATCAACATTTGTTCTGACATAAAGTACTTTGTGAGCAGCATTGCCATGCTCATATGCCTCAGTGGAGGAATAGGAGAAACTTTGAAAGGGCAGCTTGGAATTAAGATATTATCAAAGCCAAGTTGAAACCCATTTTTTATTCTAAATATAGATGCAGTGGTGTTCATGCACGCTTGAAGTGTAGAAAACGAAGTTAGAAAAGCCGTGTGAACAAGAAAGGGAGGGACTGTTTTGTATAGCTGTGGATGAACTCTATTGGTCTCCCCATGATATAATGAAAACAATACATATATGCTTACACCATCCAAGTGTCAGGAAGAATTTAATGTGACATTTTGTATTAAGTTTTAAATTAATATCTGCCACTTTCCTTGAAAGGCTAGAGCTGTCATTTTGTACAAAGAAATAATCAGTAGCTTTTTAACGCAGAAAAACATCCCTGAGAGACACACATTTTCTCTCCATAGAACAAGAATGGTACAGTGGTAAATGGTAAGTCTGTAAGCCTTTTGCTGTGTTATAAGTAAGGTTGATGCAGAAAACTGAAATAATTCAGTAAAAAGATGAAAACTCAAAACTTGCAATAGACATATTAGGTGTCCTTGAAATGATTTTGTAAAGAAAACTTTATTAGGGCGTAAGTGTCTTCAACCAATTCTACCCTTGTTCTTCTGTGTTCTAAAGTTGCTAGATTATAGTTGTCTAAATCCACACATATCACTCAACATAGAGCAAAAAGCTGAAAAGGAATTTGTGCCCTGTTATGGCTGTGTGTTTGCTGGGTCCACTTATGAACCCACACCTTCCAGAGAATAATGGGTTAGGTAGAAAGAGATCATAGTTCTTGTTAGTTTTGGTGAATGTCATCTAGAACATTCAAGAGATGTTCAGTCTAGGATTTAGAGACATAAAACTGTTACAGAAGTATGAATTATGAGGTTTTCCTGAGAGAGAGCAGAGAAACTTAACTCAAATAGAACAAAGTAGAATCTATACTTTAAAGGGATCAGAGGAAAACACAAAAATGGTGACTAAGTAAACACCGAGGGTGCATTTGCCGTAAGATGAAGGCACAAAGACCAACGAAATAAGTTTTTCAGACTTTACAACTTCCTCACAGTTTTAAGATTATCAAGTGTAGGTTAGGTGGATAGTGAAGGTATCAGGCATTTTGAGAGCTCCAAGGTGTGAATATTGCTGGTGAAAAAGTCATGGTATAAAAAATCGCTAAGAATATTTGTTTGAGAAGAAAAAGAAGGAACTATTGAACTGGTTAGGGTTCTGTCAACTTGACACAAGCTAGAGTCATCTAAGAAGAGGGGATCCCATCTGACAGGTAATACCATCAGATTTGGCCTGTAGGCAAGTCTATTGAAGCATTTGATTGATGATTGATGTGGAAGAGTCCAGCCCATTGTTGGCAGTGCTATCCCTAGGCAGGTATCTCTGGGGTATATAAAAAAGCAAACTGAACAAGCCAGGCAGAAGAAACCAGTAATCAGGGTTCCTCCATGGTCTCTCTCAGCTCCTGCCTCCAGGTTACTGACTTGAGTTCCTTCCTTGATTTCTCTTTATGATAGAGTGTGATCAAGACATGCAAACTGAAATAAACCCCTTCTTCCCAAAATTGCTTTTGGTAATGGTGCTTCATCACAGAAATAGAAAGCCAATAGGAGAACTGATGTACCCATGATCAGTAGCAAGAAAAAATGCCATTGAACCAGTTAAAGAAATGCAAATTGACAAACTAGCTTGTGGTATCATTGTCCATTTTTTTCTTACTGCAGATACAAGATCTCATTTATATTCTCATTCAACACACTGGCAAAATGTCTACCAGAACAAAGAAAACAAAAGGAATCTTGAGAGAAGTCATTGAAGTCCTTTTCACAGAGGTTCCCAATCACTATTAAAATATCTTCACACATCTCAGCTCTATGCTTTTTTATTTTTCCTATTTTGAAATTCCCTGGAGTGATCTAGATTCTGTTTATATCTGTCTCCTTTGCCCTTTGTTTAGATTCCTGTACCCTGACTTTCTGGGCTTTTCCACAGCTATGGAGCGGCAGAACATCCTATGCTTGGTGCTTTTTCCCTCTTCCAATGTTTGTCTTTTAAACCAAGGATCCTTCTACTTCTACTTTTCCATATGGCATTGTGAAAGTTCACTTCCTTAGCTGAAATCACAAGCTAGCTAAGTTTACTCGATATACCAGACGTTTATAAACCAGGCTGTGCTGTCACACCAGCCCCAGTAAGTTTTCCCTTGAATTATAAACCTCTTGGCCACTAATAGCCCTAACCTCATGGTTACCAGAAAACAGGTTATGCTTCAAAATTTTCTCTTGATCTCTTAATTCTAAGATTACAATTTCTCTCTTCACTGTTTTGTGATTAAGAATACATATGCTATCCAAGTTCTCTTATTGTTTGGGTTATAAATTTCTTAATTATAGTCCATTGCATACTGGTTAAAATTACTTATGTCTCAGGCAGACAATGAATCCTGCAATGGGGGTAAGCATGCAGGAATGTATTGATAGGACAACAGAACAGGAAGAGGGAAGAACCAGTCTTTAAAACTTTCTCCACCATCATGTGGCTGATTTGGTGTCCTTTCCTTTTCTGTAGGTAACTGCAAAAATACTTCTGGTATCATTTTATTGAAAATGAATTGGTGAAAGCCTAGCTTTCTCTAATAATTCAAAGACTGCTGATGATAAAACCTTCATTCTCATGATTTCAATAAAGTGTATCGACACTTTCCTAATCTCATTCTTAATGCTGGATACTTCAGAGCTTTGTGTTGGCATGTGCTCTCTCTTTCTCTCTCATTTGTTTTTTGGGTTATTTTGGGTTTTTTTGATAGCAGTTTAATATCCAACCAGGAATCTTAAAACTAACAATGCCCCTGCCTCTGCCCTCTATGGCCCTGGGAGTACAGGACTTCACTCTGCTGGAATATTCTAATCACACACACACACACACACACACACACACACACACAAATCTCTTGACATCTGGTTTGTTTTCTTCTTTGTTGTTGCTGTTTAATCAGCAAAACCAACAGGAATTTTTGTTATTTGTTTCCATTGTCCCTTTCCTAGGCAACTGGAATGGCAACAACGCTGCCAGGTTTGTCTCATTGAATACTGCAGTGACATGCTTTTGACAGAAGCCCTGGCTGGAGATATGTCATTGAATCTGAGTTAAACTGGGAAAATCATCTGTATTGACTGAAAGAAGCAGCTCGAAAAAGGCTAAAGTTTGGAAAGACTTGTGAATAATTAAGAAGAGTGTGTCAAGCCAAGTAAGCATATTCTTAGTGGTACAGTCTATAGAAATCGAGAGTAGGAAACAGATGGAAGTTGAGGTATAGACTCAATATCTCTGGGAATGTCAGATCAGAGATTATTTTTGGAAATGTAAAAGGAGGTTTGTGTGTAGGAGGAGCACAAGAGCTGGGACACAGATCCTGGCAGGGGGGACAGGCAAAGAATGAAAAATCCAGTATAGGGGTGAGGGGTATTTAATTTGTAGAATAGCTACTTAACCCCACTCTCCTGCCGATGACATATATTTTCAAATAGCCTACCCCGAATTTTTAAAGTTGAGCTACCACCAGGTAATTTACAGCTATTTTCCAACAAGAGCAGGGTCGTTCTCCGTGATTTATTTTCAGTTGTGTTTTTCCTCCCTCCGCACCAGTCTTCTAGAGGTATCACGTGCGGATAACTCTTGTGTGGATTTTTAGCTTCTAGAGATCACAAAGTAGATGGAGCAGCTAGATGGGTGAGGCAAAATAATGAAAGGATTTAGCAGACTTAAGGACTAGCGCACGAGACTGAGCACAGGCAAAGCTACAGTGTGTGCGTGCTTGACAGGACTTGTAGTGCTCATTCAATCTTGGGGAGGAACAAAGGGTTGGCAGGTGAAAGAGAGCCACAGCCACAGTCAGGCCAGGTGTTCAGCATTAAGGCTCACAGGGCTAGAGATCCCAGATGGCTGGAAGGAGAGGTGCGAATGAAATGACCCAGAGAAGTCAGGAGATGCGTGAGGAAGGCAATAAGCTACATTTAGGTACTTGCAATTAGAGGGATTGCAATTGCTTGGCAGTCACTTGAGTGATAATGAATGAATCATCGTTGAATAGGGGACAGATCTATTTCCTTGAAGAAGTATTGTCCAGTCTTTTTAGTGTCTAGATTTCCCCAACTCCCTCTTTTTTGTTGGTTGTTTCCACTGAAAAGTACCAAGGTTATGTTTAAAAAAAGATTGAAAAACAAGAGGTTTTAGTTAACAAGAGTTTTAAGTTAAGCTAGATAATTGTATGTATCACCAAAAGAGAAGCTATGAAAATACTAAAAAAATTCATATTGACATATTATATATAATCTGTATATCATTTGTAAATCCTGTATATATTATATTCTATGTATATTATATCATGCATGTCCAAATGTGACTGTACAGGGTAAGAACTAATGTAGGATATCTATTTTTTGACAACATAAGTGCCTTATTTTTCACGTGTTTGATTTACCAATATCAAGAATTTCATTATGTGTGAATTTTAATTTCGTTTAACAAACTACTTGAGAGTTTTTATGAGTAGCATAAAATAATTTGTGTTAGTTTTTATATAATGACAAGCATGTATGAATCTCAAATTTGTTTCATGTTTTAATAGAGAAAGGTAGTTGAAAATGTATTTGTTGATTATTCTTCAGGAACATCAATGGTTACCCTATGAACACAGAGTCACAAATTAGTTCCAAGAGTTCCCTAAATTGATCACGGTGTGACATACCTATTTACTTTGAGTTTTTGAAAATTGAAACAGGTTTCCAATAGTGAAATAAAAGAGTCACTAGTTGTAAAAATGTAGGAAAAAGAAAAAATTCATAAAATGAACATAAATATATACTACTGATTTTTAAAAATAGCCTCTCCCTAGCGGTTATTCTTTTTAAGAAAGCATTTTTATTAATTCCTTCAAGATTTTATATTCATCCCTGGCTCCTCTTGTCAACTGCTCCTAGGTCTACCTCCCTACTCTCCATCTTCAAGTCCTTTGTATTTGTTTGTTTGGTTTGATTGATTTTAACAAACCCATCCATTCCAATCTCTGTTCGTCATTTGGTTCTGGGTGTGGGGCTATCCATTGGTGTGCGCGTAGCCTACCAGGAGCCATATTCTCAAAGATAACTGCCTCTTCCATCCCCAGAAGACACTGGAATCAGAGCCTATGAACACCTACCCACTCAGTGCTTGGATGTTGTCTGGCTTTTGGAGCCACAGCTGCCATTGATTTTATATAGTTAGAGATTATCTCAATACAGTGATAAACTTCCTGCAAAGGACAGTGGGAGACAGTTTGACATCCTATTTTGCACTGTATAGGTACTAATGTTAGATTTTTATCTCAAGCCAAATCGTTCAATAATTTCTGTATAGCCAACACTCTTGGAACATAGTGCTATCCTCCAGAGCAGGGGGACACAGGATGGTATTCAGAAGTCACCATCTCAAGTATTGGTGGTGCAACCCCTAAGCTGTGAAATTGTCAACTGTCTCTTTGAGCATCGATTGGTAGAAAGTGAGGATTAAGAAACCACCAAAAGGAAATGCAAACCCTACATACATGTAGAAAACCTTCTTACTATGGGCATACTTAATCAAGATGGGCACTACACAGTGATCAAACAGCAGGCATGTTAATCTGAATGTACTATAGAACCTAACACACTTGTTGCACTGTAACGTGTTATCCTGTTTTGGCCATTTGAAAGTGAAAAGCGTTGTGTGCTATGTATAGAAAAATGCTCTAACTTTTATGCTGCTATAAATGATTTAACACAAAAATCTGTCAGAATTTATATTTTAGATACTTCCAAGGGTTATCAGATATAAAATACATTTAAATAATAGCAGGCCTACTCAATTTTAGGTAACAACTCAAAATATATGAATGATAGCCCATTATCTAGGTGATCATGCCTTCATGTAGAGGCAATACTGGATAATTATGAAATGAAGGGTGTTGCCCTGTTCTTAGCAGTGAACACCATTTCCCTTTTTCCTTAGCTGGTGGACATTTCGCACACTAGTTCTTGTTTTCTTTCATGTTTATTAATTAATGCTCAAGTGTCCCCTTACAAGGAAAAGCAAGCTCTGATTTTTTTTCCCCAGAATGTTTATATTTAAAGTGGATATTGTGCAGAAACAAGGTAGAGAGGACGGCTATCTAATAAATCCAAGACACTGGGATTAAGTTGGGCAGAATGATTCTCATTACACACTGGGCTCAAATCCTGTCTTACCTTGGCTCACATGAATTTCTTGTCTGTTCTCAGGCACTTAATTATATAAATTACATAAAAGTTCAACATAATAGGTACAGAAAATCGTATCTGGCATCAAAACTCAATTAGTGGTTGAATTTGGGAGAGTCACTGAGTTGCTTGGGGACTCTTGCTCCTTATATAGAAAAATGTACAGCAGCCTAGAATCCCCCACACACACTTGTGACGAGACTCAAATTAACTAGGGTGCATGGGTGTGCTTATAAATCATTATTATGTACAAATACACCATAACTTGGAATCATAAAGTGGGTACGTTTTTAAGTCTTGAAACAGAATTGAATAATGTATCTCAGTACTTTTGCCAAAGTCTTTCCAAATTTATGTTGCTTCATGAGTCTGAAGACTGCTTATCAGCATCTACACATTTACTATTACGTGAGAGTCAGCCCGTTTTACACCAAGAAAATCCAGCTTTATGGCTTTAGAAGAAGTTGCCAATGCCTGCTTCCTTTATATTGCTGGCCCTGGATGAATTGGCTCTAACAAAGTTTGGACAATCAGTCCTAGACATAGGCCAATAAAGTTGTTAGTTCATAGATGAAGAGAAAATAAACAATACCTATACAAGCTAAAGCATAACTTCATACTTTTGCTTCATGAAAGTAAATTCTGAAGCATAAGCTAAATTATGAAGTTCTCATAAGACAAAGGTATGACCTAAGAATTCTAGACCAAGCCGTGTATTTGTGAGGAAACTAGGAATACATCCTTCAACGTGTATGGTCTTGGGAAACCATCTATTTTGCCTCTACTTTAAATGGTGAGGAGGGTGAAAGGTAGTTCAGTATTAGAACACTTGCCTAGCACATACAACGTCCTGGACAGTGCATGGAAAGGTATTAAAAAGTGAAATTCTTATTTGAGTTTAAAGTAAAAACTTAAACATAAAAGCAAAATAGCATTAAGCAACAGGAAAGGCAGATCACTTACATAAACCAGCATAAATTCAGATAATAGGATTTGACTATAAAAACAAAAACATGTTCACTAATAACATTGGTCTGTATAAGTTATGTTTATAATGCCTATGTAGAAAGTAATTGTGTATAGCAAAACTGAACAGGGGCATCCTCTCATTTTTATTTGATATATTAAGCATGTAACAGCAGAAGTATCAGTCAGATGTGAGTGGTAACCACTGGGTGGAATATTTTTGCATGATTTTTATTTTGAAGTTGCTTTCGTGACAAGGTCTAATTTCTAGTTTTATGTTTTGCTTTTATAATAAGGAAATTAAAGAAAAGATATAAGAGTTTCACTCACAAATTATGCATGAAGCGAATACATGCAAAGCAGGCCTGCAAGAGAAAGACAGAACAAGCACAGGAAGATCCAGTAGCAAGCAAACTGGAAACAGGCTGAAGCAGGAAGTAGCCTCAGTGTTCAGTGAAGTCAACCAGGGAAACTGGGAGTGATGGGGCCTCTCCATCTCCGTTCCTGGCATGGCCCAGAGCCTTCTGCATAACACTGGCTCCAGTAGTTTAGTGAATAAAGGAGTCAACATATTCTTTTGAGTGGTTTGGATTTGGAAAGAAGAAAAGTTGGGTTTTGTGTAAACTAATGAATATTCCATGATACAAAGGTTGTTCATTTTTGGTTTGTAGTTCTGTTTTGCTTTGCCACTTTTGTCCTTTGTTTTAAAATCTAAAATTCATAATGTTACCACAGTGGTAAAGCAAGGTCTTAGTCACATAAGTCAGCACTGAACTTAGATTTTCAGAGTCTGTAGATAAGAACATACGGCCCTGCCCACTGTAGCTGGAACAGGCAGGTCAGCTCACCTGATTTTAGAGTTCAGCCTTGACGTAGTTCTTTTCTTTTTTTTAGATCATGCTTACAGTTCATCCTTTAACATTTCCAGCTGTGAACTCATTAAGGCAGAGATAAATTTTAAAGCCCTCAGAGGGCAAAACGCAGTCTCCATCCTTTCAGATCCTTTATTCTTCTACACAGAATTCAAATACAATTTCTGACCCAACTTTATTAAGACTTTCCAAAGCATTCCACTTAATATTTACAGAAATACTCTTCTCTGGTTTGCTTCTCCACACATAAGCAGTTCGTAGTAGATTTATTTAAATTTAAAATGGCAACCACTGAAATGGAGGAAATGACTTCCATGGTGGATCCAGAGGATGTGTAGTAAATCACACGATCATGGTAGTATAGGAGCGGCTGAGCATCCGTGAGTGTGAGGAAGGCTACAGAATTCTGGAGTTCTACAGGGAAACAATGTGGACTGAGTGGAAGCAAAGGGAGATTCCACTCCAAGATTCACATTCTTACTAAAGAGAGTAACAAATAGACCAAAGTCCTATATTTAAAAGCAGAACCAAAAACAAGTGTGCGTGCACACGCACACATACACAAAAAACTGAAATAAATCTATACACCAAACTCTACATAGGAGAATGTCACTTTCTTAGAAAGGACCTGATGACACCAGAATGGCATAAACTCACACACCTTGATCGAGAGCATGACACTTCTTGAATTTTAAAAAGATAAACCAAGGGAAGATAACAAAAATCTTGAAACCTCATTAATCAGAGATTGAACTATTATTTTCACCAAAGATCTGTCTCGGCAGAAGCAGAACTCTGAATGTTTTCTTTAGCCAACAGTTAAGGAGACACACTTCTAGTAAGCGTCCTTAAAGATATGGGTTGGGAATTAGGTTTCTTGGTGGTTTTCCCCCAAAATTTCATTCAGTTATCCTTTGAAAATACCCAGGAAGCTAAACTATGCAGTAGAAATCAAGCGGTATCATTTTATACAGTAACTGAAGTCAAGATGAGTTTCTTAAAATCGGCCCATTAGTTGAGGAAGATGGGCCATGGTCCCATGATTTCTGTGTAGGTCCTAAGGGCTGGCGACTGACATGTGCCCACGAAGCAGGCCTTCTAGCCAAGACTACAGGGTCAGTTCCTAGAATCACTTCGGAAGCCAGCAGAGGCAGAAATGAAGCCATCCGCTGTGGGATGGCGAGAAAGAGGACAGAGCCAGAGAAACTGAATGGTTGCTTTGCCAACGTGAGAAATCTAGAGCAGGCACCAGATTGCTGAGAGGAAAGGAGATCAGGAGACATACGGAGGTGGGGAGCAAGGGCCAGTTTCCAGCTTCATGAGCTTTTAGCATGTCACTATGTCTGCCTTCTGCGCTTTGTACTTCCTTTCTTGGGATCATCCCACTGGGTCTGGAGGTGGGCTTGTGTCCTTTACTGTTAGAGACATGTCTTCCTCCTCCCTGAGGGCTGGGGCCTTCTGTTATCCCGCCTGCCTGTGCTCCTCTTGCCCTCTTATGTGCTGTCCTCAGCTGTTCCCCGAGACAATGCTATTTCTTTGTGGGAGATTACCTTCTGGTTTGTTTGAATTCTATTCAATCATACTGCTTTCTTTTATAGACCATTTCAGTCTTCATGCACTTGACTGACCCCGGCCAAGACCTGGGGAGCCACAGCAACGACCATTTTCGAGGGGACATTCACCCTCAGTAGCGCCAGGATCTTTGACTGCCAGTGTCTTCCATCTCATAGAAACCTCACAAAGTCCCATCATCTCAGCTCAGTCCTGTAGGTCCTTCTACTCTCGTAGGTTTTCACCCTTCGCTCCTATGCGTTGTCCCGTCAATCCTTCCTTTTTCTCTGATCATCCTGCTTACTTCCCTCTGTTTACTTCGGCTCAGGACCACCGTAATTACCTCTTTGTGAACACATATGACCTCACTTCCCATCCCTTTCTGACTTCATTGAATTCACTTGAACAAAAAAATACAAGCAAGAATAAATCCAGGTTCACTTTACACTTCGGTCCCTGCTGCAGAGTGTGACTCAAGAAAACACACAATTATTGTAGCATGCAAATTCAAGTGCATGTTTATTAAACAAATTAATGGGTAGGAGTACAAAAGGTACCCTAAATATTATGCTTCACACTAGTAACTTTTAAGTTATATACAGTTTTTTAAATCAAAATTTGAAAACCTTAAGAAAATAGAACAGGATGGAGACCAGGAAATAGTTTAGTTGATAAAGTGCTTGTCAAAGTGCTTGTCATGGAGACCTGAGTGAGGAACATTTATCCCTATGCACTAGCATGAATGTCACATGGGCCTGTAATACCAGTGTTTGGGAGGTAAAAACAAAAATCCTGTACAGCAGGACTATCATACAAACAATTTCTGGGTTCAAATGAGAACATCTACCTTAATGAATTGGCAAGTGATCCAGTAAGATTCTTGTCTGATGTCAACCTCAGACCTCAGTCCACATTCTCACACATGTGTTCACTCATGTGCTTCCACACATATGTGAACACACACATGCACACACATGCACCATACGTATACATGAGAAAAAAGAAAAGTTAGCTTTGTTTTCTTTTAAAGAAAATTGAAAAGCATATGTTAGACTCTGCATCTATGTATTTTTACCTAGATTAAATTTTTCATTGAAAAGCAAATGGAAAATAATCACAAGAAAATCCAAAGGGATTAAATAAAATCTTCAAGTTCTATGTGGCTGGGCTTTATAAGTGCAATTTAAAAATAAACCCACAGAAAAAGTGTGTTTTATGATGAGAATTTATTTATATATTTATCATGAGTAGAACTTCAAGGAATTAATTCTCGTGACATAGTTGAAGGATAACCACAGGAAGAATACAGAGATACAAAAATTCTTTTACACTTAGAAAAGCTATGAAATTATATTAATTTAAGTAATAGAAATTTACACATTTTAATCTCTTTTAAAATTAGCAGAGTAAACCCATAAAAATAATGTTATATGTAATGAAAACTAATAATTACATAATTCAGAGAGTAAGCAATAGTATAGACTAAATAAATTCAACTTTAAAATAAGAGTAATTTTAAAATGTGAACTGCAATAAATGGAAACACTTTTTCAAGACAATTTTCTTTGGAGCTGTTTATTTATTCTTATTCTTTGAAAATTTCATAGATGTATCTTAATATTTCCACTGCCAATCCTTCCCACCAATCCCTCCCAAGTCCCTCTCCCAAGCATAGATCCCTTCCAGTTTCAAGCACTCTGTCTACTTTTTATCCACTTACTGTGAGTGCATGTGAAAATTATACAAAAAAATTTAGAGTGTTGTTTTTGAATTCAATAATTTAAGTTTGGAGGATAATTTGTATTCCAAAAGAGAGTTGCAGTTTAAAATACATAGATGTCTTTATGTATATAATGATTTAAAAATAGTAATTTTTCTCAAAGCAAAAATTAGTGAAAAAATCCAACTTTATGAAAGAATTTTTAAAAAGGAAATTTTGTTTATTTACTACATAATAAATCATACATACTTCCAATAGAAATATTACTTTAAAATTTTTAAGCTTTATTTCAAAAAGTTGCAGATAATAATAATAATAGTGATGATAACCAGACCTGCCTCTTTTACTGGCTTTTGGGACCATACTCCTCATACTGGGTCACCTTCTCCATGGGGAAGTGCTTAACCTTACTGCAACTTGATATACTATGTTTTGTTGATACTCATGGGAGACTTGCCCTTTCTTGTAAAGAAATGGAATAGGAGTAGATTGGGAGGTGGGAACAGAGGAGACTGTCAAGGGGGGACTAGGAGGAGAGGAGGGAGAGGATCCTGCATCCAGGCTCAGAAAGAAAGAAAGAAAGAAA